>VDFB02086081.1:288312401-288546615 GCA_007258455.2 Sequoia sempervirens
CATAGTCCACCACAACTTGGGGTCCTCCTGTGACATAGTCTTCAAATCTACTTTGGCTGCCTCTGAATATCCCCAAAGAGTAGAAAATTTTGTCCACTCAATACAAAGAAAGCTGGCCTCTATAGGATCATACATTTTTTCAATGGCCTTCATGAACCCTTCCTTCACCTCAGCATCCTCCATAGGTGTCACTTTGCCAGGACATGGCACATACCACTTTGGATTCAATGTGTAGGCAGTCATGTGTAAGGGAGTGTTGAGTTTCTCCCATCTATGCTAAATGATTGGATAAATATGCTCGGTGTAGAATTGCATTGTGGGGTCCTTCTCTCGCACTTTAGCCTTCATTTGATTAAGCATGGAATCAATGCATTCATATACCTCTCCAAGGGAAGGTGCATTAGAATCCCCAAATCTAATAACTTTGAAGACTAGATCAATGATGGAGATAATATATTTTCCATCAGCCCAAAAGACATCATTCTTCACCACCTCCTTAACCCTCAATCCCTGCGGTGTCTTCAACTCAGGCCATCTGTTCCATTCTGCTGTCATTACCATTAGTTGCAAAGGCTCTTGCAACTCAAGCATCCTCTCCAAGAGAATAAAGTATGATGCATACCGAGTGTCTACAGGCTTCAGGAATTCCTTCTTGGAGAAGGACCTGAAAAGTGCATGTGAATGATGATGGTTGCAAATAAACATCTGTACATCTCTAGCATCACTGACAATAGATTTGATCAAGCTGATTTTACCCATGTCCTTAAGTGCATTATTCATAGCATGCACACAACAAGGAATCCAAAAAATGTGTCTATAGGCTGCCTCAATCAACCTCCTTGCATCTCTACACACATGGGCCGCATCTGTCACTACCTGCACCACATTTTGTGGCCCAACCTCCTCTATAGCATCCTTGAGGATCTAAAACTGATAATGGGCATCCTTGCTATGCCCTGAACAATCAATAGCCCTAAGGAAATAAGGGCCCACTACAGATATGACGATGATATTGATGAGTGGACGATGCCTAATGTCCGTCCACCCATCCATGACTATGTTGCATCCACTTGTGACCCAGGTTCTCTTCATCTTCTCCATCAAAATATTAATCTTGGAATAGTTTTGATCCAAGATTGTTGTCCTCAATTTATTCTCCCCTGGTGGCACATATGATTGTCCTGCCCTTATTATCTTTGCCACATCCTCCTTATAATAAGGAGAGCGAGCCACGTGGAATGGAATGCCATTGGAAAAGAAGAATTTTCCAATGGCATCATCTGCCTCATCCTTTGCCTGCACATTGAATAAATCTCCTAAAGGTTGTGAAGATGCCATCTTGCATTTCCCCCTAGGCTCTATTGCACTTGGTCTTGAACTGAACGGATTTGGTGGCCTTTGACTCTACAAAGTAGAAGTAGACACTGCTGAAATTTGATCACCCATACTCTTATTTGGCAATGTATCAGATATAGGCACTTCATCCTCATTACAACCCCATAATTTAAAAATTTTAGCCCTGTACTTCAAGTTACCTACCACAACTTTGCATATATCTACACCTTTTCCTCGAATAAGAAGAAAGTGTGCATTAGTTCTTGTAATGCTACCAAACCATGTAAGCTCACACATGTGACACTTCCATAATCTAGTGCCCCTAGTTGTCCCAGGCTTTGCTGCTACCTTGGATGCAAATTGTTTTAAAGGTTTTTTTGGATCAAAGGGGCCCTTGGCCCATTCTTGAAGGAGCTCTGAAGGGCAGCTATTATCTTTACTACCAATGGAACTTGTGGTAGTTTGAGTATTTGAGGCTGAGCCATGTTGTGCTTGTGGTTGAACTTCACCCTAGGCCTCCCCTCCTATTTGAAAGTTAGGATCATCCGATGAATCATTTGCACTTTGAATTTTTGGTTCATCATCACTTCTATTGTGTGAACTCATTATGATGATGATGTTGCAAAAACAATATTAAAAAATCAAAAATAATTAGACCTACAATCAATGTAAAAAAAAAAATCAGACCTATAAGTATAAACTAAAACTTAAAAACTTGAAAGTGGTCTCATGGATTGCAATATTGCAAGATATGCAAAATGTGGAAGCACAGGCAAGGCATGCGAACTGTTTGACTGAATGCATCAAGGGTGGTCTGCAAACTTGCAAAGCCAAAATGTGGAAGCACAAGCAAGGCATGTGAACTATTTGAGTCTTTGACTGAATGCATGATGCATCAAAATGTGGAAGCATAGGAAAGATATGTGAACTGTTTGACTGAATGCATCAAAATGTGGAAGCACAGGTAAGGCATGTGAACTATTTGATTGAATGCATTCATGAAATTTTTTTATTTTCCAATAAATTTTATAAATTTATTTTATATTAAAATATTTATGCCTGCAAAATGTGGAAGCACAGGTAAGGCATGTGAACTGTTTAACACTGTTAAACAATTCACATGCCTTACCCGTGCTTCCACATTTTGTAGGCATAAATAAAAATATTATAATTTTATTAATTTATAACATAAAAATTAAAATAAATTTACAAAATTTATTAGAAAATAATTAAATAAAAAAATTTACATTTTTTAATTAATAAAATTATTAATAAGTGAACTGTTGACTGAAGGAAAGGGAAGATCAGGGAAATCAACAGCTCATGGACTATGGATGAATGCCTCAAAGGGATGACCCTTTGAGGCATTCCACCATAGTTCATTGGTGGACCATTCAGTCCACAGTCCACCGCAGTGAATGTTGATGAATGCCTCAAAGACGACAACTCATGGAATGCGAACCATGAGCTTCGTCCCTTTGAGGCATTTGTTCCACTTCCAACTTCCACGCCAGAGAAACCCTTGCCCATATCAGGCATTTTGAAATTTGAAATGAAATAAATAAATAAAAATAAAAAACAGTAAAAACTAAAAACGAAAATGAAAACCTAATTCGAAAATACCTGGGGTTGAATCTTCAATCCACGCATAGCTTGAACAATGCACTTGAAAGTTTAAACCTTGCGCTTTGCTTCTCAACTTCTAAGTTTTGAGTTCTCCCTTCTCAGACTCTCACGCGAGATGCATAGTCGCAGGGCACACACGGACAGGTGAAGAAATGAAGTGAAACAAAAAATAATAATTTAGACTTGACTTTAGAGTCTAAGTCTTAAAATTTTAATAATATAATATATTATATTTTAATTTATAATAACCAATAAACTAATCATATTAAAAATTTTAACTTTAAATTTGATTGTTTAACCATGATAAAGCTTTGTTTTTTAACTTTTTTTAAAAAAAAATTATTATTTTAAAAGGGGTACTTAGGAAACTTGGAGACACCCAAAAGACTCCAAGGAGACTCCAAGAAGCGAAGAAGTCCCCCTCTAAAGGAAACGTTCAGGGGACGGCGAGGGATGAGGAGACGGCGGGGAGACGGCGGGGGGACGGCGGGGGGACGTTTCCTTGATGTCCCCACGTCTCGGAAAAGTCCCCGTCTTCGAGACGACTTGTTTTTTGAGGGGGACGCGTCCCCGTGGAACTATGGAATAACATTTTCTTGCAATCTAGTTGTTGTGAATTGTGTGTTTTATGGGAAGGAGTTTTTGATGTCCCTTTGCATCATGACATATAATAATAGCAAATCGAACACCCGAGTCAAAAGTTATGGCACTGGGAAGTTGTTCCACCAAAAGTGAATTTCTATAAAATATCTTCCTAGACAAGAAATTGAACGACTAGACTTTTGGCGCCAAAATAAAAGGAGTTAAAATTTCCAAAACATTCTAAAGCAGTTATTGGTGTCAAATAAAGGGTTGAATGGAGGTTATAAGAGGCAACTCCATTAGTGCATATTGTGGCTCCAAATTGAAAGTTTTCTAGTGAGTTGATTTTCTTTGTAGTAAGACAAACCCATGTAGTTGTAGCATTGTAATTTTTTAATATAAATTCATTTTCTAGAAGAAATAGAAAGTGTTTTTTTTTCCTTCCTATATTTTCGATGTTGATATCTATTATTGTGTTATGTGTGGATGTTGGGTGGAGTGATCCCTAATCCCCTTCCCTTTAAAGGGTATGTTGATGCTAGCATGTTATCACACTAACATTATCATGGTAAATGTGTAACATGGTGGTTCCAAGATGATGTGATGACTAAGGTATTTGACCACACTAATTATATGTCTAAGTATGCCACATGCCATGTAAAGGTGAGAATCAAATGGAACCTTGTGGTCCTAGTGTGTCATAGGGTTTGGTTTCCAATTAGAAGATGAGATAACTCTATCAAATAGACAAAGGTGGTACATAATTTTTATTAATCAATAACTGATGAGGTATTGTTGGCAATTGATGACCTCATTTCGAGGGTGATACATGTCTTTATTAGATACTTAGGTGACAGAAATGGATTATCCTATTATAAGTTAAATAAACTTAAGAAAAATAGGTGTAATATTATATTTAAGACACAAAATATCCTAGGTGTAATATAATATTACATCAATAGTACAATGTACTATTCATGCACATATTTTGAGGTAAGTTATTTTTTGTATAAATTCAAGTCTAGGTTTTTTTCTTTATTAAGAAAACTAAGGTTAAACACCCCCGTTTACATAAGATCACCCCCTTTTTCAAGTTTGTACTTCTTTTAAAAGGGAGTATCACTTTTCAAAAGTTGCACTCCTTTAATTATAAAGTGCGATGTACCTCTTTATTCAACAAAAGTTCTTCCCATTTGTATAGTAGTGCCTTGTAGAATACACAATACTAAGTAAATGATTTTCAACTCTACCAAATGAGAAAACACATCTACCTTTAATTACTACTTCAATAGTTGAACATGCTACAATAATATGCATTATATTAATAAGTAGCTAACTATAACTCCAAGTAAACTCCATGCAAGTACCCAGTTAGTGTTGAGTCATTCACCATCTTAGCATGACATAAAATCAACTTGGAGGACCCTAGGGTTCAATTTTGACTTTTTTTTTTTATAACCAATCTTCAAAGGGCCTATTCTCCCTTATACAAATTTTGATCAAGGTCAACTTTTTTAACTGTGTTTTTTTATGGCTACATAGTGGAAAGGTTATATTTTAGATTTGATGAACCTATTTTATAGGTATTGTACTTATCAAACTTTTTTGTAATGTTCCCATTTTGGACTTTTAGAGCTCCATTCTTATACATATTGAGTCATTTTATATTGCTATATTTTTTGAAAGTGTAGATTTTTTGTATTTTTTACATTGGTAATCATATATCGTGTTCCCATTTTACTTTAGAATTGTACTTTCAACTTATGGACCTTATTTATAAATTTTAAAACTCTTATAAAATGATAAACCAATATTGTATACATATTAATCATAAAGTTCTATCTTTATCCTTATCTTGAGAAGCTATTTCATTGATTAATATAGGTAGGTATGTGCCAAAATATTTGATGGGGATACTTTTTTAATCAAACTAATTTAAATATATATAATTTGGTGGGTTCAATCATGGCTTATAAGCATATACTCATAAAAATATGTAGTTATTATTAATGACTAGAATTATAAGTCCTCGCAAAAATACATGGAAGAATACTTCATCAAAAAGTCTCTTCTATTATATATCCTCGATCTCATTAATTGGAGAGAGATGAATGGTTTAAAATAATGAAAAACTTTGTGGACATCTATGTCACTAATTTTTAGAAGTTCTTACATCACTTAGAGCACTTAAAGTATAATTTTATCATTTGGTCCACTATCTCATAATTTTGTGCATGTATCTATTAGAACCTCCATCTATTTATGATGACTCTTCATTTTGACTTGAGTGGATATCCATTGGAACCTCAACCTACTTCTGATGATTCATTGGTTAACCATTCTTCAATTAATGTTATAGATATTACAATAAAGAATTCTTCACCCTTTCCTATTTCTTCTAAAGAGATAACTACTTCTCCAAAATATTATGATGACTTAAATAAGATCATGCATGCATATTAAATACACCTCATTCCATGCACACTTATCATACCTCTTACATCTATTATGTGAATCTCACCTTTGGGATCTAGATGACACTATGGAGGACTTATGCTTTCCTATTTTATTATAGTTCTCCCATAGCTACATCACCTTGTTTGGATGTAATGGAGTATATAAAAACCTTCATGGTCCCTCTCCTCTTCTACATGCCTTTATGATGTCATATTGCCTCTCTTCTTCATCCTACTCTACAACTCAAACTTTCTACTTTATTTGCCTATGACCTCCTTAAAGATTGGAGGTGACCAACCAAAAGTAAATTTTATCTTCCCTCTCAAGTATGTATTTAGAACCTTATCCCCCACCTATGGTATGACCAATGTCTATATGCCAAATTAAAATGCTTATTCTAAACCTAAAATGACTCAAAAACAACTTTGCATATGCTAAAACTCAAGCCCAACTCCTAGGCTAGAAGCTTCTCTATTCAAGAATTCCTATTGATGATTTCCTCTAATTCTTCCACCATCTACCCTTTCTACAAGAATAAAGTAAAAATTAAACACACACTCTAGTTTTTCCCTTTCACCAAACATAAACAAAGTTCAATCTTCTCCTAGATTCTTGTCATATTTGGCCAAACACTCTCATGGAAGACAACTCTACTTGGAATCAATGTTTCTAATTAGCACAACTTTTGAAAGTTGTAGAGATAGTACCATTAATTATATTTGGAGATTATGGTACTTAGTTATTTTTCCTAATGTAATTTATCTTCAAGAAATTGGTATTCTAGCACTTCATTCTACCCCATATCGTAGATATCAAAACTTAGTTGTGCCTTGTAGGAAAAAAAATAAAACCAATACAAATTTAAGCAAGCAAGTTTATTCCATTCATGACCATCTAAAATTTCTACAAAAGAACTAGGAGGGTCATTCCAAGAAGCTTGAGGAGCTCACTATTGAAAGCAATAACTTGTCCATGATGAAGGTTGTTGTGCATTAAATAGGTTGTATCAATAAAGCTAACTTCCAATGTATCAAAAATATCCACCAAACTATTAGTTAGATGGACAACTAAATGAATATTGACATTAGTACTCCTATTGTTGAGGAGTTTGAGTGATAGTTTCCCACCTTATGCTTCTTCTCATTGCAATTGTTATAAGTTATCTTTTACTAACAATTCTAGTTGGTTGGCTTCAATACTATGTTGTTTGTTAACTTAGACTTTATTCAAGTAAAAATAACACAACCTTTATCATATGAAAACATTTATTTTATATATTTTAATATAAGACAAGATCATTATTTTGAAAATGTTGAAATTAACATACCCATGCCAATTCCCATTTAGTTTTGGACTAATTTTGATGGAACAACTTAATGCAATTACATGTCAACAAGGGGCACACTCTTGTGCTCAGTTTAGCTTACAACCTAATACTTATGCCTATCCTTTTCATACTCATTTACAAATATTTATGCATTTAACCTTATAACATCCTTATTTGCACACAATACATTCAACATTTACATAACATTTATTGGCCTACATTTGCACCCATATCCACTCATTTGATTGTTATCTCGAAACCAATAGTTTATTATTGTGATTGATTCTAAGTGATGTGAGATTGGCCCTAAAATTTAAGTACATTCAAGTTTGAATTCTAACTTTCTTGCCCGTTTTCACTAGATGTTGAGTGACATTGGATTTACCCCAAAATTTAAATGTTCAAATTTAAATTCTAACTTTCTCGTCCCTATTTGCTAGTTGTTGTGAGCTAACTTGACACACATTTGCACAACTTATTGCTATGTCTTTGTATTTAAAGAACTTCGATGTGTAATCAATTCACATGTGATAGTAAAGAGGAAATCAAGAGTATGTCTAGAGTAAGGAGCATCAATTTTAGGGGCAGTTCAATATGGAACTCAAAAAGAATCTCAATGTACATCAAAATCACATTGGTCGTTTGAAAGTCTACACATGTTGTCTACGACCATTTACTCGAAGTCATAGAGCCAATATGAAATGGATGTTTACCTAGGAGAACTTGACACTAGCAATCCAACAACATCCCCAAAGATATCATAAAATACTGCCATCCTAGGAAACACTCAAATATCAAAAAATAGAATGAAGCATTTTTTAGGCATTCACATTCCAGAAGGTCGATCTCACAAATTAGTGACTAATTCCACAAATTAACTATTCCTACTACACTTGAGTCTAATCTCAAGGAGATCAAATTTGATCAAGAGAGATTTCTAAGATTATTGAGAACCTAAGACAATTCAACAAATTAAAAAATATTTATATATTTTTCTCAACATATGAATTTTGAAAAACATTAATATTAATTCTCCATCATCATTCTCAAAATTAAATACCCTATCCATTAGATTAATTTTATCAAAAAAATATTTCAATTTACCAACCCCACTCATATTTGAATTTTGAAAAACATCAATATTAATTCTCCTTCATCATTCTCAAAATTAAATACACTATCCATTATATTTATTTTTCAAAAATAATATTTCAATTTACCAATCCCACTCATATTCACATTTTGAAAAAAATCAATATTAATTCTCCATCATCATTCCCAAAATTAAATACCCTATCCATCATATTTATTTTCTAAAATAATTTTCCAATTTACCAACCCCACTCCTTTAATTAAACTAGAAGCTAATTGTATTGTACGATTACTTGTACTCTTGAAGGAGAGGTCATGAGTTCAAATCTTACAGGTGGTAAGGTATGTACACCTCGTTTGCAACACAATTAGGTGGCTCCTCCATGAAGCACATGGCAGTGACCCAAAAACAGATCACCTTGATATGGTGAATTATAAAAAAATCCATTTCCATTTTCACTTATTGCCTGAAAAAGATTTTATTCCCTTACACTTTACAGCTCGACAAAGCCAAAATTCATTGCATTCAACACGTACAAGAATTCAAACGAGAGGGGCAAAAAGATCATCTCACAAACTTCGACGAGGGAATCGACAAGACTTTGTCTAAAATAAACTAATCTTCAATTACGGAAGCCCCCAAAAACCGATGGATTTAGTGCTCTCACATGGAGTGGCTATGTGATTGGCCCCGCCAAAACCATGACTTTTGAGCCATAACCTCTGAAAAAAGGGTCTCACGTAGTGGGTCACTGCTCATGGATTCGTCCAGGCTGCAAATGTCCAGCCATGCATCACATGCTTACATTATTATTTAACAATGTCTAAAGCTCTCGGCACCTCATCAAGAAATCTGGAACAAGAAAATCATTCAATCACTTGGAACCAGTGCAACAATGGCGAAAGATCGCTGTGTGTACAGTTCAATCCTGTGTTATGTAGTCGTAGTGCTTCTTGGGTTGAGTCCCATGGTCATGTCAACCAAAGATTTACAGCGATGGAATATACTCAGGCCAAAGAGGGCTATGGCAAAATACAGCTTGAAGAACTACTGCGAGAGCTGGAGAATGAATGTGGAGCTCAATAATCTCAGAAATTTCAATGTCGTTCCAGGAGAATGCATATTCTATATTTCCAAGTACATGACATCTACACAGTACAATGTGGATCAAGAAAGAGCAGTGGAAGAGGCGCTTGTGCATCTTACATCTCTCAAATTAGCAGGAGATGGAAAGGACACCTGGATCTTTGATGTTGATGATACCTTGCTCTCCACTCTCCCCTTCTTCAAACAGTACAGCTATGGGTAAATTTGGAGCCCAGATTCATAGAATTTATGCTGCTGTTTTTGGTTTTTGTTTGTTGGTTTTTTTCTGGTTAAAGAGTTTTTGTAAATGTACAGTCAAGTTTAGTACCTTTACCATTTATGGGTTTACCCTTTTTAAAATCAGTTGAGCCTTGGGTTTTTTTAATTAACTTATGACAGTTAAAAGGATCTGTTTGAAATATATTTAAAATAAGAGGAATTCAAAAGATTGTTTTTGTAATTAATTGGGTATGTTTTTGAATCAACATTTAAGCTCACATTCAGTAATCCATCATCAATTCATCTACTGTGAGATTCAAAAGGTACACCATTGATTCCAGAAGCAATCTTTTGAACACTAAATATACTGTAGAAAACAAATGCCAATTAAAATAAGAAGTATTTTTGTTGGATAATATGTTGAATTATGATATTTTAAAAGAAGTAATTACATAATTTTTGAATCAATCTCATTACCATATTTTATGAACAGTGGCTGATGAATGATCCATTTAATACATATTTATGTAACACAATATCCACTACGAAACTAAAATTTGGTACTTATCTCCAAATAGCCAATTTACACCTTTGCTGTTTACCATTTTATCTTAATTTACAATCTTTGTCAATAGATTGAAGATCTATTCATCAGTTTATTCTAAGTTAGAATCTTTCTTTGTGGGTTTACTGCTTTCATATCATATAATGCCCTGAGATTGAAGATCCTATTCCAATGTTTAGTAAGGAGGAAACCATTAAACTACCAGAAAAAGATCTTATTTTACTTGGCATCTTGCTATTATTATTTAATGGGTTAGTCTTCTAATTCTTTAAATCATTTTTTTTAATTGGATGGTGGGTAGGGAGTTGATGCTTGCTTAAACATAAAAACACAGGTCTATCAGCAGCTTTACACTCGTAGAATAAAAAGAATTCATTACAATTTTCTAAAAAGAAATTAGAATATTAAAAAACTGAGAGTTTAAACAAACAGCTGACTCATTCCAATTTATTTGTGATTTAGATTTTAAGAAGCAATGGATCTCTCATATTTTCATAAGAATAAGATTTATTCGTAAGAGGAAATTTTTGTAGTAAAATTAAATGAATCTCACGATTTTCAGTATAGACTGTCATTTGTGATTTTGACTCTCAGAAATGGTGGATCTTATTTTCGAAAGATATTCTATGGAGGCAGATAAAGGGATTGATGTCTTTCCATTAAGAAAAGCTTTCAAAGAGTTGGGTTTTTAGATTCTAGGGATTTAAGTAAAAAAGGAAATTAAGACATTTATAAGATTATTTTTCTTTTTTCTTTTAAATTTCTTTTTACTGGAACATTTTTCAGAACATCTGTTATACTCTTTCGAATATTTTGTCAAACAATTTCCACAGTTTTTTCGAAACGTACAATTTTCTAAACATTTTCGGCACATTCAATTTTGTCAATTTTTCTAAAGACATTTTATCAAACAAATGGCACACTTAATTTTTCACAATTTTTCACAATTTTTCTGATCTATTATCATGCTCTCTTTGTAAGACATTTTGTCAAACAAATGACACGCCTTCAACTATCATTTTTTCCAAACATCTATCACTCTTTTGAAACATTTTGTCAAACAACTCTCACACTTTCTCAAATTTGTCAATTACTTCAAGCCAAGTAACTTATCTTGTAGATGCCATATTCAATGGAAACACACTAATAATCCCAGTTGTCATTCTAAAAAAATCAGATCTCTCTCCACATTAGAAGAGGGTTTTGTATTGTCATTTAATGACTGACAGCTTCTGAACAAGTAGGTAATGAAATTGCTTACTCGTTTGTTTTGTAGCGGGGAGGTTATTGATAAAGCTGCGTTCGAGAGCTGGATGGAGGAGATAAAAGCGCCCGCAGTGGAAGCTGTTTTGCCTCTTTACAATAAGCTTAAGATGAGCGGAGTGAAGATCATAATCATCACTTGCAGAAGCGAACGTTTAAGGGATGTAACCGCACAGAATCTGGTGACGGTTGGATTTACAGGATGGACGCAGCTGATAATGAGGTAGGTACTTCACATTCATCGATTTATTTGCAAATTTTCCAAAAGTTTCTGTTATTCAGTAGGGATCTAATTGATCTTTGAAAGCAGGGGAGATAGCGATAATGGGAAAACGGCTACAAGCTACAAATCTGCCAAGAGGGAGGCGCTGGTGAATGATGGATATCGTATTCTAGGCAATGTTGGTGATCAGTGGAGCGATGTCCTTGGTACTAAAGCTGGGATTCGAACCTTCAAACTCCCCAATTCCATGTATTACTCTGCATAATTTATGTGCGCTCAATATGGGGAACAAGTGAAATCATTTTGGCAGTAGTCCCATCATCAATCCTTAATTGCGCCTTGTTTATCTGTACCAGAATGGAATAAAGCTTCGATCTATGTATGATTGTTTAAATGATGCTTTGTACAACCAGGTTAAGTAGAACTTTAAACTATGTTAAAAAACATGCATGAAATGAAATGAAATGAAATATTTTAATAACGTCCACGAGGCCACAGCAGCCTATGGGACCCAGGAACAGCACAAGACCACCACCGAAAAGAGAAGACCCTAAACAGCCTGAGATCTTCGCTCGAGATTAGCTCTACGACAGTGAATTTTGATGATGTAATTTGCAGATTTGACCAACCTTTCCTCCTCAAACAAGGTATTTAAGTTGTCCACTTGTAAGATGTCCCCATAAGTGACCCGAATATCTTTGTATGCTGAGCACTCCATAACAAAGTGCCACTCTGTCTCCACTAATCCCATGTCGCAAAAACGACATATTCTTTCTTCCCACTCTTCTTTAGGAACCATCCATCTGCCCGTCTCACATCTAAGACGATGTGAGCTAGTTCGGAGTTGAGCTATCAACATCTTTGCTCTCCATTTAATATTTGCTCCTATATATGCCTTTTCATCATGGTCCCCCTTAGGATTGAATTCTTTGATATAATAGTCTTTTTTTCGCCCTGATTGTTTTGTCCATAAAGCTTTTTTGAATTTTTGTTTCACATATTTTTTTATTTCTTCATTTGAACTTGGACAATCTTGCATATTCACACCCCACTTTTCCATCCATTTTTTGTTTTGTTTCATCCATGTATTCCTTCTTCTATCCAACTTTTCTTTTACGATTAGCTTAGGCCACCGATGGTCGTCCATGTTTTGAACCTTTTGAAGGTAACATAGTAACCGAATCATCGCGAAAGCCTCCAAGGGAAAGGTGCCTGACTCCGCTAGTAAAATCTCATAAGGTATCGTGGGTTTGAGTTTAAGGCTGCTAACAATTAGATGCTTTTGAATTCTTTCCACTTGCCTCCATTTCTGATCTGACATGCTGCTGCCCCAAATTTCGCACCCATATAGAACCACCGGGGTCACAAGTAAGCCAAACAACGTTCTCTTGGTTTTCCAATCCCATAGCTCAGCATTTCTACATCTGTTTTGTAGAGAGTAGAGCGCTTTCCAGCCTCCTTGGATCCTTTTTGCTCTACAAGTTTCCCAACTGAGCTTATAGTGAAAATCTAGCCCAAGGTATTTGTATTCATCTACAATTTCCAGCGGATTGCCCTCAAAGATAAAGCTAATTTGCTGTTTTTTCCTTCTCAGAGAGAATATCATAATTTTGGTTTTACTAGTATTCACTTGCATCCCAACTTCCTGACAAAATGATTCAAGAGCTTTCAAATGTTTTCTTAACTCATGTGCTGTTTTAGCAATCAAAATGAGATCATCGGCATACAAGAGCAATTTTATTACATAATTGGCCAACTGAATACCTTCCCCACCAACTTTGTCTATCCACTCTTCCAACTTGTCAATGTAAAGCCCGAATAGCGTTGGGGAAAGCGGGCAACCTTGCTTGACGCAGCTAATCTCTGGCAGAACGCACCTATGTACATACAAAAATGCATAAAAACATACATAATAACATACATAACAAGTGCCACATAGTGGCGAGTACTTGCCTTTGTAGTATTGTAATTAGAGTTTATAGAGTTGAAATAAAATATATATAAGTTAAATAAAGTGAATAAAATTAAATGTAATTTTTGTTAATTATATATTTTAGTTTTTTTTTGTTTACCAGTGAGTTGTTTTTATTTGTTTCGGTTGTTAATTATATAAATCTAAAGAATAGTTTTTAAAATTATTTTATATTAAATAAAATATAAATAAAATGAAATAATTAAATGATATAATTATAAGAAAGAATAAAACAGCAATTGTTTGAACATAAAAATTATATAATAGTTTTGTTAAATAATAATATGTATACTATTAATATAATTTTAATGTAATGTAATATAAATACAAATATAAAATAATTTGAATATAATATAATATTACATTGATAAAACTTAAAATAATATAACATCATATTAATAAATATAATAAAAATTTACAATACAAATACAATATAATATTTATATAATTTAATTTCATAATAAAAATATAATATTAATAAAAATGAATTATATTATATAAAAATAATTATATATTTAAATTTTAAAAATTAAAAAGATATTATAAATATTATTATTAATTTTTTTTTATATTATTATATTTTTAACAATATTATTTTTTGAGACATGCACTTAAATGCCCGTAAAAAGTGTTAACTACTCATTCATCTCAAAAATCTCAGCTACGATTTTCCATTACAATTGGACCAGTATGTACTTGTTAACAATTCTTCGAATGGTGGGAAGCAATTCAATGAATGTAGGCAAGCAGAATTAACCGTATAACTTGTTTAAAAATTTGAAACGGTCAATATTTGATGGCAAGGATTGTGAGCATAACGGAACAGTGCTGGTGGCTGAAAATAATGTGGCGAGGAAACACGCTCAATGCACGCCATTCAATGCATAGACATTGTCTCTCTTAACACATAATTTGTGGTAGGTCCCACTTTCCATCATTTTGGCAAAAAAGTTAGGCAAAATAATAATACAGTTTCTTTTTCTTTGAAATCGTCAATAACACATAGAAGTTTTTAGTCAATCATATTGAACAAAAATAATTTTTCTATTTTATAAAATTAAGTATTTTACAAGTTAACATTATAAAATTGAATTGAATTGAATTTTTTTTTATACATTGTTTTTGATTGGTTGAAAGCTAACTTATTAATAACTAGTTAATGAGTAAAAACAAAACTCATTGCAATAGTATTGCCTAACGACAAGTACTAATAACATACATGGAAACATATATAACATGATGAGACCGCATAGTGCAGGGCCCGTAGTATGGGTCCTGCCAGATAGATGATAAAAGTGACGGAATCAGCAGACAGAAGGAAACGTCACGGCAAGGAAAGTGAGGAGGTGTCCTGTCGCCGAATTATGCTGGTTTTTTTTGCCTTGTGCAAGAAGCTATCTATTCACCGCGGGCGGGAAGGGCGTTGATGTAATTAACATGCGTTTGAAATTGTAACAAGTATTGTTCTTGGAAAACATTTTGTGTCCTAGGTTTTCTCATTCTGCAGGTTGAAACCAAAATGTTGGAGAGGGTTTTCTCATTTTGTAGGTTAAAAGTGAAACGTTGGAGAGCAAGGGGGCGTTGCAAGTGGGGGAGATGACCAAACGACTTGAGGTGAGGGGTTTTTATGTATGGTTTCATGTGTTTTTGTATGTACATAGGTGCGTTGTTGTTGTGGGTTGCAGGTTTCTCAGTGTTTTGAGAGCCTATAATCTTAGAAAACAGTATGGATGTCTTCAAAAACTTTTGTTATTAAGACCATAGGAATGTAATGAAATGCAGACCGTTTTATAAACACCCATTGACTTCCAACAACCTTTAACACTGTGTTTTTTTCTCTTTCATTCTGTAGGTTGAAAGTGAAAGGTTGGATGGTGGAGTTGCAAGTGAAAGGTTGGAGAGCAAGGGGAAACTAAAAAAACATCTGAAGTGAGTTGAGAGGTTCTAATCATTTGGGTTGTTAGTTGTAAAGGGTTTTAAAACATTATGAGGGTTTTTGTTTATAAATTGTTTTCAAACTTTAAGTGGGTTGTAGGTTTTGTAAAACCCAGTGTTTTGCATCTTAGAATTTTACAAAAGAATATGAATGTCTTTAAAATCTTTTGTTATTTAAACCTTAGGAATGTAATGAAAGGCACCATTTTATAAACACCCATTCTTTTCCAAAATCCATTAACACTTTGTGTTTCACCACTTTCAACAAGTTTAATCATTATTGGCGATAATGGCAAGAAATTGGTGTTCTTCATATTTGTAATGCACATGCACATATTCATATACAAGTTTAAAAACCATGAGTGTTTGGGTATGTTGTGATGTGGGTTGCAGTTTTATAAACACCCAATATTTTCCAATTCATTGCATTGCACATATTTCAAACCGAAAACATTACTTCACATTGCATAACTAATAAGTATATGCTAATAAATAGATGACAAAATTTAAATTACAATACAATTTTTTTACATAGTCAACCTAAAAGCAGTTATGTAGTTACTTCACATTGCATAGGTAATAACTATATCCACAACTATAGGGATCTCCACCTGCGCAACCAAGTACTATTCTCAAATATATTAATTTCTTCATTCTAAAGTGATAATTGCACCTGCCAATTGTATTTTTTTGCCATGGCATTCCATGAGACCACATTTGTTTGAGGTATTTTTTCAGAGAGTTCACTGCCTTGTCTATGAAAGCATAATAGTAAGCAACAAAATAGACAAGGCAATGAACTGTTTGAAAAAATGGCTAAAAGAAATGTGGTCTCATGGTCAATGGAATGCCATGCCAAGCCATAGACAAGGAAATTAACTATTTCTATGTATGATTGCTTATCTATGGCTTGCCACTATGTTTTGGCAGACATACTCATCTCCCACTGTTTTTTCCAAAATAATTGTAGATAGTTAGAATGATAATTGCAGATATATGATGATAATTAGAGTGGTATTTGCAGATGGAGACCCCATAACCAAATTTGGTTAGAAAATGGGAAACACCTTATTTAACAAGCAATGTAGTTTGGCTCGCAGATATATATTGTCATCTTTAGTGGATGTATCAACAATATATTCTGAAACTACACCCACAACTATAGGGAACTCCACCTATACAACCAAATACTATTCTCAAAGATATTAATTCATTCATACTAGAGTGATAATTGCAACTGCCAATTGCATTTGTTTGTCATGGCATTCCAAAAGACCACATTTGTTTGAGGCATTTTTTTCAAATAGTGCACTGCCTTGTCTATGAAAGCATATTAGTAAGCATAATAGTAAGCAACAACATAGACAAGACAGTGAACAGTTTGAAAAATGCCTTAAAGAAATGTGGTTTCATGGTGATTGGAATGCCATGGCAAGCCATAGACAAGGCAATGAACTGTTTGTAAGTATGATTGCTTATCTATGGCTTGCCATTGTGTTTTGATAGACATATACTTACCTCACACTATGTTTTCCAACATGCAATCATACAATGCATGTATATTGTTGTTGGAAAACATTGTGTGTTAACTATCAAAGCATAATAATAAATCTAGATTGTCATGGCATTCCAACACAATGGTGATTGGAATGACATGACAATCCATAGACAAGACAATGAACTGTTTCTATGTATGATTGTTTATCTATGACATGCCATTGTGTTTTGGAAGACATATACTCACCTCACACTGTGTTTTCCAACTTGCAATCACACTATCCATTAATATGGTTTTTGGAAAACATTGTGTGTTTACTATCAAAGCATAATAGTAAATTTGGATTGTCATGGCATTCCAACACAATGTGGGTTGGAATGCCATGACAGTTTCGCGACAAGGGGAAATGAATCTGTTTTATGTAAGGATTGCTATCTATGGGTTGCTGCTGGTGTTTTTAAGCAAGGCATATATATTCATTTCGCAGCAGTTTCTTCAACCGTAATCATATTAGCATATCATTAGGGAAATATTAAAATAATATCAAAGACAGGAGGATCGTCGTTGAATTAAACACCATGATTTGAATGCTATGAAAACCACAGGATCGAAAAAATGTACTATTTCTATTGTTGTTTATGGTTTGTCATATTCCAAGACCATGGTGTTGGAAACGCAAATGACAACCATATTTAGAATTATGCCTTGATAGTTTTCAGCAATCCATGTTTATTTAATGAAGCCATGTGCTGGAACAACAAGAGACAACTATTTATGATTATGTTTTGATAGATTTTTTTGCTATTAAACCAAAAGTATAAACTCAAGTGAATTTTGTTTACAAAGGTCATGCAAAAGAATTACTATAAAATTTTGTATAAGGAAAATGAAGATAGTGACCCTCCATGGAGGAACAAGAAAGAATAATATAGAGATGAATACAAGGATATCCAGTATTGTTGCTCACATTATATGTAGACTTTCATGACATTCCATCACCATAGAGACTGATTTTCGGAGGCATTTTATGAAACAGTTCATTGCCTTGTCTATGCTACCATATTTTTCATACATCTCTACCAAAGCATTTAATCAAACAGTTCAGTGCGTTGTTGCTATGGCTAAAAGCCTAAAACAAGTGCTTTTGAACAAGCTATGGATTCTTGGAAAAAAATATTAAAGCATAATAGTAAAATATTGAACATAGTAAACCTATTAATAATAATCCAAAAATCCAATCAAGTACCCCTTAAAAGATAGTTTAATTATACTCAAGCTTAGAGTAGTCATCATGATAATGGGCAACTTCCAAAGCTTTGAAGGTTAAACGTGAATAAGGAGAAGCCTATATTACTGAGATTGAGACTTTTGGACAAGCATATGAAGATACACAAATTGAAAACCAATGATTGCTTCAATAGGTTATAGAGAGATGGTTATAACAACAATCTAGTATATGAGAAGGGGCATGAAGCAATCGTGGATAGTGATAAATTCATAAAGCAACCAAGAGTTGTAGTGAAGTATCTAAGGTAGAGCAGACCTATGACAATGGTATGTAATGAATAGTCATCATAAGAAAAGAAAAAAAGGAAAAGTTAGTAAAGGAAACCTTTGACAATCTATGACAGTCCCTTATGATGACAACAATGAAAAGAGGGCATGCCTTGCTTCCTAGGGTAATCCTATCAATGAAATTCATTTTGGAAATCAAAAGCACAGAATTTTATTAGATAATAAAGTCAAGTACAATATTATCCTAAAGGTGAACATAACAAAAAGAAATGCTTGATGGAGTAACAACCTTAAGGACAGTCATGAGAAGCACTCTTCATCATCAAAGGTGTATGGTCAATGAGATGAAAAGAGTAAATGACTATGCAATATAAAATTATGAAAATGGAAAGTCAGACCTATGATAATGGTGTCATATGGCTATTGAAAAGTTAGTTTTTCTATAATAACAACAGTAGCAGTCAAATAATGATGTTGTCAATCCCTAAAAAGGAAACTAGGGTAGAGTTTGAGAAGGTGTTAGGTGAGGTTTTCAAAGAATAGTTAAGAGACAACCAAATCATAATGGTTGGCTCTCAAAATCAACACGACATTCACTATCCTCAAGGACAAAAAAGGAGAAAATTAAATGTAAGCCATGGGATAGTCATTCCAAAAGGATTACCACCATGATAAAGGATAATCATTCAACTATCAAAGATAACATGTCATGGGTAGTGTTGAAAGCCAAATAGGAAGCAATGCAAAGGCGTAATATGATACAATGGTATGAATGAATAGGTATGCCAATGTTCAAGAGTGAAATGATAGAGTATAAAGAAGAAAGGAGATAGATGAATACAACAACACATAGATAAAACAATGGTTTTGAGAAGGACAGTGTCATAGAGAGGTTTGTTATATGACAAACAATCTTAGGGAAAATGAAATGGGGATGAGCAGTCATAAGATAGAGAGACATATGACAGTAAAAGGGGCATGAACATCCATCAAAGCATAATATAAAATCAAATTTTTATCAAAGGTTGCATTTACAAGTGCCCTGGTAGACTTTTGGAGTAACTAGTAGGGCCAACATTACATAAGTTATTGACTTGCTAAGCCAGTTAAGCCAAGGAGTAGGGCTGGTTGCTAATGAGTTTAAAACCCTCAAGACACAACTAAAGTGCCTTTCCACCAGTTACAGTAAGTCACCAACCAAATATAACAAAAATTAAACCTGTTATAAACTTTGCATAATGAACCTCATTTAGGGTTTAAGAACAAACTTCCAAGCAATGAAAGAACCCATAACAACTTCAAACAAATTCAATGGGCTTGAAAACATGTAATTGATCTGTAACCTTTGATTCTGACCATATACCTTTGATGTAAAATATTATGCTTTTGACATTGGTTTATATCCTTGTAGAAGCATGAAGATCTCATCAACAAACACCAATCATGTCTTTATGCCAAAAACCTATCCACTGAATACCTTTGAGTCACAACATCAAAATGTATTAGCCATCAACAATAAAATGTGAATGATGAATGTGCAATGAGTACTTGTTCAATACCTCTGACTTTGTCATGAAACAACTCTTGCAAACTTTTGCAACAACTATCAATACCTTTTGCACCAACACCATGTGAACAAGTAATGAATGAACAACAAGGACTTTGACATGAATATCAACAACCACTTTGGCTATAGATCACCAAATGAATGAATAATCACTTTGAAACCAATCCATGACAACACAATGAAGAAACTCACTCTGCATGTAGTTGGTATCAAACACCTTTTGCTTTACCAACTCTATTTACCTTTGACATCAATGACAAACAACATCAACATAGACATGTATGGAAAATGTTGAAGTATACATAAGACATGTGGTCTGTTTGATGGCATACGGCCTCAAATTTGAAGACAGTTCAAGGAAATACCCAAATATGGTAGAATCTGAAAGTTAATGACCAATAAGTTGTGAAGGTGTTAATCATGTCAAGAATACAATTGCTAACCTTCTAATAGACAAGGTAGATAGTCACTATTGGTGGCAACTAAGGTGTCTTGACAGTGAGAAGAGATGACTTATATGTCATCCCTAAGACCTTGAATCAAGGATGAGAATTTTAAAAGTGTTCTATAGACCTAATCACAGTCAACAGATCTTCTATGAAGGTTAGGGTAGCAACCAATAGCTAATAAATGAAGAATGATCATAAATAGCAGGATTTATATATGCCATATGGAAGAGAAAGATAGGAAACATGCTCCATTATCATGCGCCAATAGCTTGAAAAAATAATGATTAGTTAAAAGCATTTAGAAAGCATGTAGGAGCATATTATGGAATAGTCAAGGAGTTTGGTAGTAGTTGGGACATCAATGAGTAGTTTGAGATTTCTAAGGGAAATGCAGAAGCATCTAGGGGCAATTCAACTTCTTTCACAAATCTAGAAGCCTCATCCCCAACTAGACCACATTTCAACAAGCCGAAGAGACTAAGTCAAACAAGGAAGCTTCTTTGGCATGCGAAGGAGGTTGGCCTAATTTTCAGCCTTCTAACTTAGTCAAAAATACTTCGTATATGCTCTCCTATGGTTGGGATTACATATAGGACCCCCAAGCTAGAATTTTAACTTAGCCCTTTCATATTTTTTAGTTGCTACAAGTAGAAAACAACATTGTAACTCATACGTTTGTCAGTCACAACAATTGAAAACAATTTTGTAACACTTTTCAAGCAAGAAGAGACATCTTTCAAACTTCTATATGGACATGTTAACACTTGAGATTTGTAAACACCAATTGTAAACCTCAATTGTGTCTAGGAGCTAGAAGATAATGTATACACATAAAAATGGTCTAGAGAATTTAATTAGTTAAATACGATTTATTTGATTAATTAATCTTAATTCATCTACTTAGTAAATAAATAGAAATATTTATTTATATTAAGTTCACTTTTAATTCTTTTATTTTCCTCTTAATTAAATAAACAAAATTAAATACTTTGTTTTATTTAATTATTATCATTATTATTTCTTCTATACTTTATCTATTAATTCTATCTTCAATTAAATATACAACTTCAATAAGTTTGTGTTATTTAATTATCTTATCATATTTCATCTTAATTAAATAAAGATACCATAAAGTTTTATTTAATTAACCATATTCCTCTTTATTAAATAAGCAAATATCAAATATTTGTTTTATTTAATTAAATCTTCCTATTTTTCTAAAATTGAATAAATCAAATATATTCAAATACAGGCATAAAGCAATATTCCTCTATTTACTCACCAATAAAATTAGATTTTTCAAATCTAATTAATGTAACTGGAATTCACAGGAAAGCCTCGGGGACAAACTTGTAGGCAATTCTCTCAATCTTCTTCCTCTGATCTTTCCTATCATCTTGCCTGGTGTTTTCATGGGGAGGAACAATCCCCATGATCAACTCCAACTTCTCATCTCTCACCATTCAAATCTCCAGATTGAATCTCAGCCTTTTGTTGTGCTACCCCTGTGCAAATGTGTTGCCGAAAATCTATATATATAGCCTTCTAAAGCATGAAAAAGACCCCGAGAATTATCATCCTTTATGCAAACTTACTCTACAGGAATTAGCACTCAAGCATCTTAAGCATAACATCAACATTTTTATCAATAAGCAATAGCATCATAGCATCATAGCATCATAACATCAGTAGATTTATCATTATTTTTTACTGTAGCTTCCATTTATCAGATTTCATGTCAGAATAGTTTACAGTAGCATTATACCATTAAGAAATAATCAGTAATCATTGAATCATGACATTTAGCATTCATTCCGTTCTCTAGATAGGCATTTTAAACAGTTATGGTGCTTACAAATCTGAGAGCCTCTGTAACTTGATAAATCTTTGGAGATAGGAGACAATGGGATGCATTCAAATTAGATTTAAAAATGAACACCATGTCTTTTTGTGAAGCAATATCTTCACTGTGAAGCAACATCTTCACATAGAATTTTTTTCGTTTGGGCTCTAAAATTGAACAAGTGATTTCTTTGTTTGTGTGGTGATAGGCATATGCTCTCCCCTTAACTAGGTGATCAAAAATCCAGACTCATCCTTTATTTCATGCATTTTCAAGTTTTGTTAAAACCTTTAGAAGGCCTACCGTAGTGGGAAAAATTACTCACCCTACGGGAATGACCTAAGTGGGTTCAAACCAAAACTAGGTTTTTCCACCCCACTATAAAATTTAAAGCAAATTTGGGGAAACCCTTTTTTTTTGGAAGTGTGCAAGATAATTATCCCCGAAACCTTTGTTCTAAAGGTTGGGAGATCTCCTGAGGGAGTTTATCACTTGCCGCTTTGAACGGAAACCTTTTCTAAGAACCTAGTGTAGTATCCAATCGAGTCAGTAACCAGACATTATAATACTCACAGTGCAAGGAGAGGGAAGAATCTACCCCTAAGACACTTGCCATATAATTACCAAGGATTGTTTGCTTAGGGGATCGAGAAATCTAACTTTAAGTACGCACCTGGAAAAGACAAAAAAACGGGCACCCTCTAGGGGGTGACACGGCTATGTGAGTCAACACAATTTTAAGATGTGGGTTGTTGAGTATAACAATGACCTTTTGACTATTAAGAGTGAGTATGTATGAAGTGCTTTATTGTTATCAAACCAGTGAAAATAGGACCATGCATGGTTCTTTTGAACATTCACTATCTGTTTAAATTACAACTCTAAAAATAGTTGTCTACATTTGATTGTTGTGTATTCCAAAATCATTAAAATTCAGATAAAAGATCATCCTAAAAAATACAACAAATTGGACGGAATCAAACTGAGAATATATGATTAGAGATTGGAAAACCACTAATATTGTCAAAAAATCTTTTACCAGGAGAATTAGAAAACCAAAGATACCACTTAGTTACAGACACCTTTTGCAAAGAAGACATTTCTTGTATCAAAATAGGAAGATTTTGCTTCATCATAGAACATTCCTCCATAGGTTTCATGATTTTGCTAGGGGTTACACTGATGAATATGCTGTAGAGCCCTTGAGTTCACAAGCCTATATTCAAAGAAGTGCTCTTTCATAGGAACCTAACCGTAGTCAACATATTCATCAATCTTCCATTCCACAACCTGCCATAGAATAGTCCACCAGACCTGATCAGATCTTACAATAGACAAGTCTTTGGAAACATTAAGTTTGACATCCAAAATCAAGGAGTTACCACCACACCTTATGACCATTTGGAAGCCTACAACTCCCATTCAACAACTAGGCCTTATAGCACCTATCATACAACCTAGCCTTATACACATTGAAAATGGCCAAACCAACATCATCAGTAGCTTGAGAGCATTCATTTTTGAAGAAAACAAAACACCCCATCAATCTCTTACAACCTCCATCATCCTGAATGAAGAAGAAGAAAAGACAAACATAGCAGTAGGAAGACCCATGTTACTACCTCTTGCCTAGAAATAGGTAAAAATGGCATTACAATAAGGTATTGAAACCATCATACAACATACCTTATGACCATTTGGTGACCTACAACTCCCATTCAACAACCAGGGCTAACCACACCAATATTTCAACCTGGTAATGTACACATTGAAGGCACCCAAACTAACATTATCAATAGTTTGAGAAGATTTATTTTTGAGAAAATGAAACACCCCATCAATTTCTCACAACATCCATAATTTTAAACAAAGAAGAAGAGAAAGCAAACATAGTAGCTGAGAGACCCATATTACCACCCCCTGCTTGGTATTAAAAAAAAACTATAGCGCTTCTAAGAAATATTACAACGCTTTTTTCAACAACAAACCAAACTCTGTCGGTGATCAAAAAGTATCATAGCACTTCAATAGATTGTTCTAGCGCTTATGCGCTATATTTTAGTGCTTACACAGTAAAAAACAACGCTTTTGGCATCTGTTTCAATGCTTTTGATTAATTTTATAGTGCTCTGTCATTATCAAACATTACCAGTGTCAATTACCAGTCAGTATTTTAGCACTTTTGCGCTCTATCTTAGTGCTTCTGATTTATTTGACAACACTTTTACCAATAAATTTAGTGCTTCTGAATTTTGTTTTAGCACTTCTGACCTCTGTATTAGTGCTTCCATAGAATGGAAAAATAGAGAACCTTTCAAAACAACTGTCAGATATATTGACATCAGAAACACATAATTTTACCAGTCAGGAACATTTCACAGATCAGACAGTGTCCTAAAATCCTAAAAACCTAAAACAAAGTAGGTTCTTGCAAGTCAAATTGTTTTCAAACATAAAACCCATATCTTGCAAAATACAAAGTGACAAATTATCAAAACAAGTCTAGATTGTTGAGTCAAGTTTCTTCATCAGGATTCTAACATCCTACCATCACGAAACAAGAACTTAGTAATCAGGTTTTTAACTTAGCCTCATCAATAGAATACATCATTCTATTTGGCTTCGTTAAAATCAAATTGACACTAATCCCAACACAAAAGATCCAAGTTTAGTGGGAACAACCAAAACTTGTATGCCAATCTTGACAAGGTTGCAAAAACAAAAACTTAGAGAGAAGGAAATTGAAAATCCAATCATGACTGAAGAAAACCCCTTTTACCAATTCCAACAAAATAATACCAATGAAATAATTCAAGAGGGTATACAACAAGCTCAACAAGATCCAAGTTTTCATAAATTTATGGAAAAGGTCTTAGAACAAGACATGGAGAAATATCTCTTGATGTTAGTGGAGTTAGGTGCAAAACTACCAAAGGATTTTGACATGAATTGATTGAAGGAAACACTACGAACAAATGAAACAAAACCACCCAACACACAGGATACAGATCAAGTGGTTGCTTTAACAACACAAATGAAAACTTTGTAGGAACATATTCAAAACATGCAAACAAGAACCACAAAAAGATACCTATTAAAGGAAATTTTTCCTTACCCTTTTCATATGATAGAAGATTAATCTTTACTTGGTAAAGATTATTCTTTAATTGTAATTTTTTATTAACTTGTAGGAATATTCCAAAGGAATCCCTACAAGTCTTTTGTCTTTTTTTCATCTCACACATGTGTGAGGATGACTTATTTTTTAATTCCTTTATTAAGGAATATTTGTAACCACCTCCTTAAGAGGTGACACTTTGCACACACATAGATGAATGGTGGCATTCATTGAGTTGGGAGTTACATTCTAACTCCTCTTTCTCACCTCTACTTATTGAGGTGCTTCTCCTCTCATTCTTCAAGATTCAAGCAAGCAAGCTAAGGTTGAAGCTCTCTCTCTTTGTATTATTCTTTAGGCATTTTGCCTCCATTCATAATATTGGGGTTTTTTCTTGTTTTTTCCCCTTAACAAATTCTTGTGTCTCTCTTGCTTTGGTGGTGCTTGGTTTGGCTACTTCAACTTATTTGGTAATCTCTTTCCTTCAAACAATTGCTCTTTATTAGTACTTTCCATTGCTCTTTTTATTTCCTTTCATCATCCATGTGTGGACATGATACCTTTCCCTAGACACTGTGAATTTCCTAAATACAATAAATACAATGGTAAATCAAACCCGACCATGTAAGGGAATTCAAAACAATGAGCCTCGAGTTTTCACAAGAAGATACTTACCTCATGAGGTTATTTCCTAGGAGTTTGGGAGCCCATTCCATGGAATGGTTCTCCAAGTTACAACCAGGGATTCGATCCTTCGAAGAACTAGTCAACAAATTCATTTCCCAATTCTCCTTCAACATACAACACAACGTAACCATAAAAGATTTGTATAACCTAAAATAGAAAAATGGGAAGACATTCCTATCATTCTTACAACGGTGGAGAAAGTTGTTTCCTAGATATCCTCGATCTATACCTAAAGAGGAGCAGATTGAATTATTTATAGACAAGTTAAATGATCAGATGAGTTATAGACTCGAATTGCAATGTCCCCCAACATTTGAATAAGTAATAAAAAAATGGGCTTAAAATCGAAGAAGCCCTAGTTAAACGAGGAGTGATTAAACACTACAATGATACACCAAACAACACAAATCACTATGGAAACAACGACAAGCCAAAATTTTGGTAGAAAAATAGAAATACTGGAAGCACTGATGCTACAACTGACAATACAAAACCAATATTCAATTTGACAACAACAATTGTCAAAAGAAATCAAAATGAAAACCAAAACAACAATCAAAACACTAGTCAAAACAATAACACCAACAATGGGGAATCTCATCCATCATATCAAAGACAATCCAATCGACGAAGATTTACCCCATTAGGACAAAATTTGGAATTAGCAATGAGAGAGCACATTGCAAATATACTTATCACTCTACTAGAAGCCCAAATTTGGGAGCTGAAGGTAAAACCATCCTAGTGGAACGATGCTAATTATTGCAACTTTCATAAGAATAAGGGACATAAAACAAATGAATGTATGCAACTAAAACAGTTGATACAATACTTAATCGAAGTGAAGAAGGTGTTTGTTGAAGGTCATCAAACAAACAACAATCACAGTGCATTTACAAATCCATTGCCCAACTATGAAAAAGGGGAGTCTTCTTCAAGTGGTAAGGGAAAAAGCATAAACTATGTCTATGAAACCACCATTATTTACCTTTCTGAGGTTGAGGAAAATGACAATGATAATCAATCACACAACACAAACATCAATGACATTGAATCCCTGAACATGATACCAAGCACAAACACATCGGACAACCAAATCAATGTCTTAAAGATCAGGGAAACACAAGACAATCAACCATTTAATGTAACAAAAAGGGGGCAGTCCAAAGTGGTACTAAAAGGAGTCTCATCTAAAAATACTACTCCCTTATTTGATCAATACAATATCGTGGACCAATTACAAAAGATACCTGCACAAATATCCATTTTGGAACTTCTCAAAATTTCACCATCACACAAAGAATTTCTAGAACAAGCTCTAGTAGCTACAACTGTGCCCAATAATTTAGATGTTTGTCAATTCCAAGCCATGGTGGGACATCTTACCACACCTCATTGTCTATCGTTCTTTGAACAAGACGACATGTCATTAAATCACCCACACAATGCAACCTTGCACATAGAAGTTCTAATCCATAAACAAACGTCAAGTGTGTCTTAATAGATGGTGGAACTGGATTAAATATTTGTACTTTGAAACTAATCCATGCACTATGCTATTCTGACAATGCCATTGATGCCAAAAGAAAGATAACAATAAAGGCATATGATGATGAAGAAAGGTCTTCCAAGGGGCTGATTGTACTTCCAATTCAAGTAGGGCCGATTATCAAAAACATTGTCTGGAAAAGGATCTCACATATAACATACTCTTGGGTCATCCATGGATCCATGAAATGCAAGTGGTACCCTCAACATACCATCAATGTTTGAAATTTCCAGTCAATGGACAGGAGGTTACAATATCAACTGACAACAATAATCCACAAACTTGCAACATGCTAAAAGAAAATCAATACACTTTGATACCTTACAATAGGGAAGCTAGCACATCTGCTTCATCTAGTGATGAAAGACAAACAAATTTTATATCTAAATGGGTTGAGAAGAAATATCAGGTAAAATAAACAACTATTGCGGACACAACTTTATCAAACACAAAAATATCTATAAATGAATTATCACAGCAATTAGTAGACAAGGTCCAGTTGAAGGAAAAAGGCTTAGGAGAATATTTCCTTGAGCAATCTTTGTGTCTATCACAATTGCTACCATCACCAAAATCCTATGGACGACCCACATCAAACACACCATGTTCCTCACAACCAATCATACCTCTTGATGAAATATTTGTTAAAGTAGGTACCATTAAAGATGAGTCAGAAGACAAAGCCATTCTTAATTGGCTATACAAGGATGAAGAAGCCTCAACAACAACGAGTATCAGCATTAAAACAAATCAGTATGGAAAAGGGAAGGCTATCTATGAAAAAATGGGGTATGAAGGCCAAGGACCAATTGGAAAAAGAAAGGAAGGTATTATAGAACCTATTCAACCTCTAACACTGCAGCCTAAGGACAAAACAAGACTAGGCTATACAGGGGAATCAAAGGAAGAAGTAACTCAGAAAGTGGTAGAAAGGATTCTACAAATGAGAGATGGTTCTGACACAGATTCCAATGAATATGAATAGGACCATTTATCTGCTACATCATATATTGACAAACAAATTGATGTCATTCAAACATATACACCCTTATGAGAGGAGGGACAAAGTTTAGGGAATAAACCATTTATTATGGGATCTGCAAATATTGATGACTCAAGCGAGGACGATCAGACATCAAATGAGACAAATAACTTGGAGGTGAGTACTATCATAGACCTTGGCCTTCCTACCAACTTTGACCACCTACTCACAGCTGTCGCCCTTACTCAAAAATATGACTTATTACCCTTGAGACATCCCGAACTTATTGACTGGGAACCCACTAAACCTATTCATTTACCAATCTTTTCAAATGATGATTCCATCATAAACTATCTTTGTAGTGAAAAATATGGTACAAGTTCTATCCATAACACTCATAACAATGCTTCACAACAGGAGAGTGCCAAATCTTCCAGTTGCAAAAATAACAACACGAAAAATAAATCTAATGGCGAAACCTTTCTGAGGCAACATTAGATTTTGAAAAAGAAAAAATAAAGAACGTATCCAACAGTGAAAACCTTTCTGAGGCATTGAAGGATGGAAGATTTGACACTCTCCTAGAGCATTACCATGACAAATCATCAATACTGGTAGAACCGACACAGTCTATAAATCTGGGAACAACTGAAAAGACAAAAAATCTACATCTGGCAGAGTCCATGACAAAGCAGGAGAAACTGACATTCACCAAATTCTTTAAGGAGCGACACATCAATTTTGCATGGTCTTATTCTGATATGCCAAGATATAATCCAATTCTCCTCATGCATCATCTATCACTACCAAAAGGAATCAAACCAGTCAAACAAAAATTGAGAAAGATGCATGCTCACATCGTACTAATGGTTAAAGATGAGTGAAAGAAATTATTGGATGCAAGATTTATTAGGTCCATAGATTATGCAGAATGGATCTCAAATATTGTGCAAGTATCAAAACTTGATAATAGCATCAGAATCTGCATGGATTTCAAATATTTAAACAAAGCATGCCTAAAGGATGATTTTCTTTACCCAACATTGACATAATTGTTGATCTAACAGCAGGACATGCCATTTTATCTATAATGGATGGCTTCTCAGGGTATAATCAAATAAAAATAGCACCAAAAGATCAGGAAAAGATGACATTCACTTGTACTTGGGGTACATTCTGTTGGAATTTCATGCCCTTTGGGTTGAAAAATGCAGGTGTGACATATTAGCAAGCGATGACCACTATTTTCCATGACATGATGCATACTTTCATGGAGATTATGTGGATGACATCTTAGAAAGATCATACACCAGGGAAGGACATCTAGAAATTCTTGATAAAATATTCACTAGATTGGAGAAGTTCAACGTTAGGTTGAACCCAAGGAAATGTGTGTTCGGGGTAACATCATCAAAACTCCTTGGTTACATAGTATCAGAAAAAGGTATTGAAGTAGATCTAGCTAAGGTTTAAGCAATAATGAAGATGCCACCATCTAAAAATATCAGTCAATTACGGTCCCTACAAGGCAGGTTACAATTCATTAGGAGATTTATCTCCCAACTGGCAGACAAAAGTCACCCATTTAATCATCTACTTCATAAGAACATTTCATTTAAGTGGGATCATGACTGTGAAACAACTTTTATCTAGATAAAGTAGTATTTGGTGTCACCTCCAATACTCATGCCACCCACCGTAGACAAACCATTGTTACTATACATTGCAACAACTGACATATCTTTAGGAGCTCTATTGGCACATGATGATTCTAAAGGAAAAGAACAAGTTATATACTACATCAGCAGGACTCTCAACAGATATGAAATAAACTACACATTCACAGAGATAGCTTGTTTGGTAGTAGTATTTTTAACCCAACAGTTGCAACACTACATGTTGACTCATACAATTAGGCTCATAGCTAAAATAGACCCATTGAAATATCTACTCAGTAAAGCTACTCTAACAGGGAAATTAGCAAAATGGGTCATGATCTTGAGCGAATTTGACATCCACTATGTCAACAGGAGGGCCATAAAAGGACAGGTAATAGCGAATCAACTAGTTGAAGCTCCATTACATGATCATCATCCCATGAATATTGAATTTCTAGATGCAGACATCCTAAATATTACAACACAACAATGGCAGCTCTATTTTGATGGATTATATACACAAAGAGGATCTGGTGTAGGAATTATATTTGTCCCACCTCAAGGACACACCATACCAAGATCCTATAGATTAATGTTTCCATGTACCAACAATGTGGCTGAGTATGAATTATTGATTATCAACATCAAAGTAGCTATTGAATGGAGAATCACAGAAATGCAAGTATATGGGGACTCACAACTTGTCATATATTAAGTAAATGATGAGTATTAGACCAAGGATGAGAATCTCATGCCATATAAGAAAATGATAGATGATCTTAAAAAGTACTTCATAGATATCAAGTTCGAGAAAATACCAAGGATAAGGAACAAAGTTGTAGATGCCATGGCAACAATTGCTTCCCTTTTGCAATTACCAGAAAAGCAAGGTCGTTATGAGTTTATGGTGGAACAAGTATCTAACCCTACATATGATAATCCTGATACACAAACCATATGCCAAATAACTGACACTCAAACCCCACAATATGGAGAGATCTATGCTTACCTCAAAGATAATATTCTTCCTCCTGATCTCTCTAGAAACCAAAAGCGTAACTTTATCCGTCAATCCGTGAGACATACATTAATAGCTGGCATCCTTTACCGTCAAGGTCTAGATGGTACTCTTCTTAGGTGTCTAGAACATCACAAATCTGAAACATCCTTACGAGAGGTCCATGAAGGTATTTGTGGGACCCATTCAAGTGGGCTAACCCTAGCTAAGAAACTCCTCTATTTAGGGTATTACTGGCCAAACATGGAGAAGGAGTCCTATCAATATGTTAAAAAGTGTCAGAAATGTTCGATTCATGGTAATCTAATTCATGCTCTAGCACAAGAGTTACATCCTTTCACATCAACATGGCCCTTTTGTTAGTGGGGACTGGATCTAGTAGGAAAAATAAATCCATCTTCATCCAATGGACACAAGTTCATCATCACAACAAAAAAATATTTTACAAAATGGATAGAAGCGGTTCCATTGACAACAGTCACTAGAAAGAAAATCTCATCTTTCATACTCAACTATCTCATATGTTGGTACGAAGTACCTTAGTTAATTATTATAGACAATGGTAGGCCTTTTAAAAATTAGGATGTCCAAGAATTATGTGAACAATTCCATATCCAACATCATTTCTCAACACCATACTATCCTCAAGGAAATGGCCAAGAAGAGGCCTCAAACAAGACAATTCTGAAAATACTAAAGAAAATGATAAACGATGTTGGACGTGATTGGAATGTTTAGCTAAATCCTACACTATGGGCCTACAAGACTAGCATCAAAACAACAACAAGAGATACACCATATTCCTTGGTGTATGGATCAAAGGTCATCTTACCCATTGAAGGAGAAATACCATCACTTTGTGTCTCATTAAACAATATCATTACATATGAAGATTATAGAGTCTCTAGGCTAGAAGAACTTGAATTACTGGATGAATGTCGTCAACAAGTTGTCAATCATTTGAAGGTGTACTAGAAAAGAATGTCAGGGAGTTACAATCATAGGGTCAAACCTAGAGTCTTTCAAGTTGGAGATTTGGTCCTAAAGGAAAACCCTAGAAATCAGCAGGATAGAGAAAAGAAAGGGAAGTTTGAACCTAATTGGCTAGGTCCCTTTGTGATCATAACAATGTATGGATTAGGAGCATATCAATTTTCTACACCTAAAGGGGATCTATATGATGAACCTATCAACAGTATCCATCTCAAAAAGTTTTATACCTAAATCGCCCAGTGCATGAGTTGGTTTCTGAAAATGGCTACCCTGATGAAAACTTGGAAAATAGGCATCCTGGTGATAGAAAAATACAAAAATACAAAAAAATCAAAAAATAAAATAAGAAAAAAGTGCAATAAAAACATATAGTGAAAAACTGGAAACAAGCGCTATTTGTGATTCAAATAAGCTCTCCCATTTATTTGGACACATGTCATGGTCGTTGCTTTCACCATCATCATTATTTTACATCCATTATTGCATCATATCATGTGGTCATGTCTCACCCTAGCTTGGGGGCAACAAATGAACATCATTGGGGGTAATAAAACATCGAGCTTAATCAAATGGACAAACAATGGCAGGACAAAAGCAACAAAAACAATGATCGAAGCACAACCCAACATGGAGTATCAATCACCATCGAGAACACATCAAACATCCATATCACAATAGAAAATACAAAAAAAAAAGTCAAAAAGGTTAGTATTAGAAAAATCCAAAAAAAAACATCAATCTATGGTAGTTGAACTATGTGGTCTCTACATGTATAACGTAGGAAAGGCTAATCATTGATCAGCCCTCGAGGCCCCTAGGATAGGTCTTTAGGTTAGGTCTTAGATCAAAATTGTCAGAAAATACAAAAAACATCATAAAATCGGGATGGATGGTCTAATTTGAATAATTATTTGAAATACTTTAAGTAATGGTTGGGTATGTTGTATTTTGATCATTGTTATCATTTCTTTGGAGCAACTCAATGATGTATTGAACTAGAAAAGCTAGGAAGAAGAATGACATTTTCTTTGTTTGATGTTTGTGAGTTAATCATCATTACTGTGTGAATTGTCATGAGACATGTTCTACAAAGTATCACTGATGACATTCCAATTCACATAGGAAAGTGATTAATTCTTTTATGTTTACGCAAAAAATACTCAGGTCATCTCTGTTTAATTATACCTCAATGCTTGTGTTTGCTTGCAATATCAAAAAATCATGAAAGTAGTACTCAGGTCATTATTGATTTACACTATACCAGTGATGCTTGTACTCACTTTCAACATTTTAAAGCTCCATGATGATACAAAGAACGATAAAAGGACTGTTAAAATGCCTATGTTTGCATGTAGATTTACATGGTAGAATAGATTGCATTCATGATAGAATTACATCTGCAAAGTATTTATTACAAAATTGGTGAATCATTCAAAACAATGTTATCTTTTCTTATTAATGGATTGAGTGTACTTGACATTAACAAAAACATCATCATTATAATATAGCTGCATAAACACCACAATGCATACATTAGAAGCACTTAATTATCATATCATCTTTATCATTTACATCATATAGTTTACATTCAACATGACATTTCTAAAAAAAAAAGTGCATCATATCATAAAATCGCATTAGAAAACTATCAAAAACAAATCATTAGGTAGTTGCATCTTCATTTATCTATTCGTTATTTTTCCAATATCATATCATTCAAATATCATCATTCATCCATCACATCATAAACTTGCAGTTTGAATCATAAAGAATATAAAGTGCACATATCCCATTTACATCAACATCATTTAAACATTAAAACATCATATCCATCATCATACATATAGATATAGATCATCCTTTATCTAGTTCATACATATGTTCATTACATACATCATATAAATAAAATTACATCCATACATCATGTATCCAACAACATCATGATCATAGATAGAACATCATAAATCATAAACATATCATCAAGATTATAAGTTGCATCCATAACATCATAAAAGGGTCATCACATGATAGATATAGAACATAGAAAATAAATGCATCCATCATAGGATCATATAGAACATGTAATGCATCGATAAAATCCACTGCATATCATATAGATCAAAATCACAATGTCAAGTACACAATGATGTCTGAAATGAAGAGAGATATAAGATAAAAAATGGTTGTATATCAATATAATCGAAGTATGCATCATATCTCAAAAGAAACAAGGACAAAAATCATGTGCTGCTAGCTCCAGAAGGTGTAGGCATCACAGGATCAAGCCCTCCACCATCATCGGATGTACCAGGATCTCTGGGATCTCTTCGGAGAGACTGTGTCATACCTGCACTCACAATCCTAGAATGAGTCCTGCCAGATCGAGACTGCCTGAAACTCACTCTCTGCTTAGAAGGGACGACATCATAATATTTACTCCTATAGTACTCCACCTCCCCACCAATACGGGAAACCTCTTTCATATAATCTTCTAGGGAGGTACCATCTACAAACCGCTGTAATCTCTCGGCTATAGCCTAAGCACCCTCTGTTGTAAACCTGGTGGCATCCCTCTCAGCTATCAAAGGCACAATTTGAGCCTGTGTTGACCCTGTTGTCTGCCTAGTAGCATCCCTCTTGATTGTCAATGCTGCAATATATGCCTGTGCCATGGATAACTGATCCTGCACTGATGCTAAAACCTCTACATGTGACTGGGCCTATGCTTGCATCTGAGCCTGAGTCTGCTCTAATAAACCCTATGCCTAAACAAGTTGCTCCTGAGTAGTCTCTAACTACAACTGTAAGGTTTCTATCTGCAACATCTCTCACCGCCTGCCTCTTATGAGGCATAGTATTCTCAAGAAAATCTAAGGTAGGACCCGACCCACCTGCAACATCTGCACTATTGAAATCATAGTCATCCCCACTACTCTCATCTCCACTATCTCTCTCATCTTCGCTATCCTCCTCTCCAACATCCTCCTCACCCACATCCTCAACAACATCAACATCCTCCTCACCAACAACACCAACATCCTCTGCCTCAACCTCAACCTCCTCTCTCCTCTGCCTACGACCACATGCAATAGAAACATCCTCCTCTACTGGTAATGGAGCAAGCTCATTGGGAATAGTAAGATGCAAAAAAGGATGTAAGGCTAGAAACTCGGCATAATCAGCTGTAACTAGTGGCTCAACAATATCAGGACGAATGTCTCACTCAAATGGCTGAAGAGACTGAAACTCTTTGACAACATCATATGACAAACCAGGCCCCAAATCTCTAGAATCTGATTGATGGTGGGCATAATGAGAAACACCCTAGGGCATACTCTGAACCATCATACTATCTAAGCACCTGTCTAATCAAGAATATCTCTATTACCTAGCGAGTTTGACCAATCAAAATCATCGACTAGCAAAGAAAGGGCACCTGAATATCATCCTCATCCCAATAATCACAATCAAGGTATGAGCGACATGTCACAAACTCTATGTCATCAATCACTCATCTCCAATACTCTAATGTACCCAATCTGGACTGAGTAAGGCAACCGACATATCTAAACATATAAGCTCTCATAGGAGGTCTCTGTCTAACTGGCACTGGATGTGTAATAGCTATGTGCTCCCATGCCCACACCCAAAGCAAGGTGACACTAGCTGATAAACTCTGACCACTAAGGTATACGGCTGAATGTAAATCATGATATAAATGGGCAAGCATGCACATGCCCTTAGCAAACCTTGTGCCATGAATAATCATACTCTCCAAAACTCAGCCCCAACCAATAGAGAATCCCTTAGACTTGCGATCAAGACTAAGGAATCCACTGATGAAACCAGCAAGCACAGTGGGAAAAGTGGCATATACATCGACCATCTCACACCATGGAATCCACTCTCCAACAATCCGAGCATCCTAAAACACTCTATGAAGAGCCTCAGTACCACCTTACTCTGTAGAATTGTTGGTGTAATTAATTATTTAATTACACTTTAGCATAAGTTTACTTAGGCATATTTTTATTTCCTAGGTTAATTATTATTTAATTATCCTTATCTTGTTGAGCTGTCTTTTTGCTCAAGATAAGATTAGGGTTGTTTTTTCTTGCTTTATTGCATCATTTCCTTTTTGAAGGCTTTTGTATTATTTGTAAAACAATTATCTTCAATAATCATTATGCTGGTTTTAGCTTGCACAAACTTGCTCCGAGGGTTTACAGATTTTGTTCTGAATATCTATTGCATGTGATAGGTGATTGCTTGCAGGCGATTCTTGGGGATTGTGAAGTTGGTTTTTCAACTTCTACATGGTATCAGAGCTCCAGGCCTGCCTATTCGTGATTTGAAGATATTCTCTCTCACAACATCTTTTTCTGTGCAAGGGTTTCAAGTCAGGTTGATTTTTGTAGATATGGGGGTAGCCTAATTTTCTATGCATTTTTGGGCCAAACGGATGTCGCCATCATGATCAAAGTGTCCAAAAACCCCATAAATTCCTTTCGTTTCATTGATTTTGGCGAAAGTTGAAAAAAAGGCAAAAAAAATTTAGCCAAAGAGGCCGTATGGCCTCCCCAACACACGTTTTCAAGGCTAAAAATTTTCAAAAAAAATTAAAAAATAGTGGTAAGTTTTGTGTGGCCAGTTGGAAAAAATCCCACCACTGCTTCACCGCCTGGCGGCCTCCCATTCACCACCCCTAGTGGCAGATTTCCCGACCGCCACCCTCAGTGCCGCTCAAACGGTCTGCAGCCCTTGATTGCCTAAAACCCTCGCAGTCGGTCACGTATGCGATCGGGAGCTAGCGCTAGTCCCCAACCCCTTGCCAACCCAACCCAAGGTCATATCGGCGACCAAGGGCTCCGTCGCAGGCCATGCCCACCAGCCCCTTGGTCTGCCCAGGCGACCAGGGGCCTTATCTTTTTAGCACTTGAGGGCTGCAGAAGGCTTTATTGGGTGAATCGGAGCAATTTCACAAAATCGACTATAACTTTTGCAAACGAAGGTATTTTTTCAAAAACGAATAGTCGCCGAAAAGCTGATTCGACAATGAATCTAATGGTGGAGGTTTGATTTCCTGATTTTTTCATTTTGATGCCTTTTTCTACCTCTAAAGTCAAAGTTTATGTTTTCACTCTGGAGGGCATATCTTTTGCCTCGTTTATCAATTTTTCAAAAACAAATAGGCATCGGAAAGCTGCTTCCGACCTCTTCTCAAATCTTAGACCTGATTTTTTCAGAATTTTATCTAGATATCTTATTTTTTTGTCAGAACTCAGCCTTTACTTTCTAAGTTATTTTCTTGGGAAACGTGCAATCAGGGGTTTTTTTAAGATCAAAGAGGAATATTTTTTTATTTTGAGAGTATATATTGCTGTTTTCTATCATGTATTTACGTAATATTGCACCCATTACTCCATTCAATTATTTTGGTTGGAAAAAACAAATGGAGATTCACTTGAAACACAAAGGGTTGTACAGGGTAACCATGGGTACAAAAATTGAGCCTACAGGTGCTACTGAAAAGAGAAAATGGTTTAATAGGTGTGATGAAGCTTATGGTACATTATGTTTGTCTCTTTCATCTGACCTTCTTTTTCAAATTGAGTCTTGCACTACACCCAATGAGATATGGACCACTTTAGAGTCTTTGTTTGGGAAGCAGGATACTATGAGAGGGTTTCAATTAGAGAATGACCTTATTGGCTTAAATCCTAGGGATTTTGACAACATCCAAGAGTTTTTCACCAAACTCAAGTCTCTTAGATTGCATTTGTCACAGTGTGGTGTTCAAAAAGAAGACTCTTAGTTGATATTGTCCATTCTTTCTAAGCTTGGACCAGATTATTCAATTTTTGTATCTACCTTTTATGCCACTAGGGATGCACTTGGTACAAGATTCACTATGCCATCTCTTAATGACTTTGCTTCATCTCTCACTTGAGAGAAACCTAAGTTAGCTAGCATGGGCACGGTGAAACCTTCTTCCTCATCACAGGCTCTTATTGCATCACAAGAGCCCAGAGATCAGAAGGCTTCTACATGCAAAGGCAAGAAATAGAAACAAAAGGATTCCAAACCTCATGAGCAATAGAAGGGGTCCTCAGATTCATTCTCCTCTTCTAAGGGGAAATCATCTATGAAGGAGAAGACTACATGTGCATATTGCAAGAGGGAAGGATATGCATAACATAATTGTTACAAGGACATTAATGAGCTGAAACATCTTCTTTAGAAACATCAAATTGATTTTCCTTCTAGGATGTCTGCATCATCTTCTTCTCCTCATTCTTCTTCTTCAGAGCAGCATGACAGGGGCACAACTGGTTTACATACTTCATCAGATATGAAGGGACATGCTCTTTGTGCTTCTTCAGGTATTGGATCAGGGAGATGACTTCTAGATTCAGGAGCATCTCATCATATGGAATCTTCACAATCTATGTTCACTTCCTTTGAGCCTTGCACTATGTCTCCCATTTTGATGGGAAACAACACTTACATGAGTGTTACAAGGAAGGGGTCTATTAGTTTTAGGGACCACTCCTTTCAGGATGTCTTGTGTGTCCCTCACTTGACAAACAACATTCTTTCCATTTATCATATCACGCATGGAGGCACTGGGAGATCTGTGGAGTTCACACTTGATTCGGTTATCATCAGAGACTTGGAGAGTAGAGAAGTTATTGCTAATGGGATAGTGGATCACTCATCTAGGTTGTATTCCTTCACTGATTTTGCTACTAATGGTGCTTTTGTTCCTACAATTGTTCCTCACACTTCTAGTGTGCACCATCATTCAGAGGAGAGATTTGGCTTCTTGAACATTGGTGTTCTCACTTTGGATCATGTTCTCGAGCCTTCCATTCCATCTCCTTCCCCTCCTGTTGCTACTTTGTGGCTACTGATGTGGCTTCTTCTATTTCAGTGCAGCAAGATCCTATTGATCATCCATCTCTGGAGACATCTTGGGCTTCACCTATTCCACCTTTAGAGATTTCTTTCATTCAACCTCTTCCCTCTCACTTCTTTCAGGAGATGCAGTTTCTTCAGTTCTTTTGGAGTTACTTCATTCTGGGGGGATCTATGGTCTCTTTCTTCCTCTCTTATGGGGGGATTCATTTATGTATCTTTGTGATGGATGGTGTCCTTGGGGGGTCTTATGGAGTCCTCCATCTTTCATCACTTAGTTAGTTTATTGCATTCTATTTTGGGGAGGAGTTTTGTTCCCATGTGGTTTTCTCCTTTACCTCATTTGATTTAGTTTGCATTGCATTTGTAAATGAGTACCTGATCAAGCCTTATTTCTAGGACTCATCTCTTGCATAATAATTTTCTTCTCCCTAAGTTGCACTTATGGGGGGGTGTTGGTGTAATTAATTATTTAATTACACTTTAGTATAAGTTTACTTAGGCATATTTTTATTTCCTAGGTTAATTATTATTTAATTATCCTTATCTTGTTGAGTTGTCTTTTTGCTCAAGATAAGATTATGGTTGTTTTTTCTTGCTTTATTGCATCATTTCCTTTTTGAAGGCTTTTGTATTATTTGTAAAACAATTATCTTCAATAATCATTATGCTGGTTTTAGCTTGCACAAACTTGCTCTGAAGGTTTACAAATTTTGTTCTAAATATCTGTTGCATGTGATAAGTGATTGCTTGCAGGTGATTCTTGGGGACTGTGAAGTTGGTTTTTCAACTTCTACAAGAATCATAAATAACAACATCTCCAATGATGGGAAGCTACAAAATCTTCCACACATCCTCTGTGGTGACTGTCATCTCACCGGTAGGAAGATGAAAAGTGTTATGCTCGCTATGCCATCTCTCGGCTAGCGCTGTCAAAAAACCCTAATTAATCCTAATATGGGGCATGTATAAAAGAGGAGAAAGTCTGCAACGTGTGATAATAGCCATGTTAGGCTGCGCCAACTGAGGTATCAAGTCGAATGTCCACGGAAATCGCTCTCGAACCTGAAGGTTCTCCAACGATTCCTATCAACAGGAAATTTTCAAAATCAGTACATTTTGTCGAATCATTAGACATCACTTATCCTATCAAAACTAATCAACTATTAGTGATAATTTTGAACAAATCTCATAGGCAAGCATCATTGAACCTCACCTATTTTGAGGTCACTCATCAAAACATCAAATCAACCTTACTTATCATGAGGTACGTCAATTAAACTCTAATTATTCCTCACCTATCATGAGGATAATTATCATCATGACAAACATCAGACCTCACCTATCATGAGGTCGAACATCACAATTTGATCAGAATAATCAATCATATCAAACCAATGGCTGACACGATCGAAAATCAACAAAATCAAGGACAAATTTGACAAACTTCATCAAACTAACATGGATGTGCTAAAATAGGCATTCAAAGCACGAAATCATGACATGCGCCATTTAATTGGTCAAAAATGCTATTTCAGGTAGTCAAAAGCATCGAAACTACCAAAGCGCTATTTTATTAGTTCGACGCGCTAAAACATTGGGTCAAAGCACTAAAACAGACATCATACACACTAAATTTTCTACCCTAAGTGCTAAAACTATGAAAGCGCTAATTCTTATCGGCTATGCACTAAAATAGGGTACGAAAGCGATAAAACAGAAGCCAAAAGCGCTAAAACTTTCAAAGCATTAAAAAACCTAGTGAAAGTGCTACAACAGAATTCAAAAGCGCTAAAACAAATCAAAAATTTAAAAATTGTAAACTACACAAAAAATGAGACAAGGCATAAAAAATGAGGGGAAAAAGGGTACATACCAGAGGTTCATACGTGGCCAGCCGACCACTGGTGACGTCGCACATGCTCGAACCTGTGGGTATGATTTGGAATCATCATCTCACTCCAAGTGGCACAAAAAACTCTCTCACAAAGATTCAAAAAGTCAAAATGCACAAATGAAGTTGAAAAGGACTCTTTTTACTTTTTATAGGTTATAAAACAAGGGATTTTTGGAGGGATATTTAAATTAATTTTTTAGGAGATTAATTCAAAGACAACCTATGGCACTTTCTATATCAATTATCGGGAGATAAATTTTTTCATCACTGAATATTCATCGAACCTACATCAAAATAATCAAAAAATAAAATAAAAATAAAAATGAAAAATTCCAAAAAAAATCCAAAATAAAAAATTCATCAATTTATCTCCCAAGGGGGCATATATCCATCAATCACTTGAAAATCATGTATGGGGCACACTAAAAAAATTTCATCAATACTAGCAGCAGCAACACAAAATTTTCTTTGAAGCAATGTGTAAACACATCACTTCAAAGAGGTGCAAAATGTATACATGGTCTGGAGAATTTAATTAGTTAAATACGATTTATTTGATTAATTAATCTTAATTCATCTACTTAGTAAATAAATAGAAATATTTATTTATATTAAGTTCACTTTTAATTCTTCTATTTTCCTCTTAATTAAATAAAAAAAATTAAATACTTTTTTTTTATTTAATTATTATCATTATTGTTATTTTTTGGCAATTTAATAGCTAGGTTGGGCTAGCACCCATTGAATTATATCAAATAATTATTATCATTATTATTTCTTCTATACTTTATCTATTAATTCTATCTTAAATTAAATACACAAATTCAATAAGTTTGTGTTATTTAATTATCTTATCATATTTCATCTTAATTAAATAAAGATATCATAAAGTTTTATTTAATTAACCATATTCCTCTTTATTAAATAAGTAAATATCAAATATTTGTTTTATTTAATTAAATCTTCCTATTTTGCTAAAATTGAATAAATCAAATATATTCAAATACAGGCATAAAGCAATATTCCTCTATTCACTCGCCAATAAAATTAGATTTTTCAAATCTAATTAATGCAACTGGCATTCACGGGAAAGCCTCAGGGACAAACTTGCAGGAAATCCTCTCAATCTTCTTCCTCTGATCTTTCCCATCACCTTGCCTGGTGTTTTCATGGGGAGGAACAATCCCCATAATCAGCTCCAACTTCTCATCTCTCACCATTCAAATCTCCAGATTGAAGCTCAACCTTTTGTTGTGCTACCCCTGTGCAAATGTGCTGCCAAAAATCTATATATACAACCTTTTGAAACATGAAAAAGACCCTAAGAATTATCATCCTTTATGCAAACTTACTCTACAGGAATTAGCACTCAAGCATCTTAAGCATAGCATCAACATTTTTATCAATAAGCAATAGCATCATAGCATTAGTAGATTTATCATTAGTTTTTACTGTAGCTTCCATTTATCATATTTCATGTCAGAATAGTTTACAGTAGCATCATACCATTTAGAAATAATCAGTAATCATTGAATCATGGCATTTAGCGTTCATTTCGTTCTCTAGATAGGCATTTTAAACAGTTACAATGCTTACAAATATGAGAGCCTCTATAACTTGATAAATCTTTGGAGATAGGCGACAATGAGACACATTCAAGCTTTTTGTGTTTTTAAATTAGTTTAATTCATGTTAATCTTGATATAATGTTTCATTAAAAAGTGTTTTAGTTGTTCTTTTACTTTTTGCTTATTCACATTTACAAATAATACATGCATGAAGTGAAACAAACTCACCTTGAACATGGAATCTCTATATGGTTGTTTCCCTCAAACTTTGATTACATAACCTTGATATTTTTTTGATATTGATCTTGATATGGTATGGTGTCAATCTTGATATGATAGATGAAGGTATGTTTGAGCTATAAATATATAATGATATGCAATATTTAGAAATATGAATGACCTAGGTGGATGCAAAGAAGAAAGGAACATGACACACTGATTAGATGCAAGAAAAGCATATAAATGGCTTATGAAAAGTATTTGATATGGGAGGAAAGGATATGAAAGGCTAGATATGGAAATGAATGGAATGGAAAGGCTATGAAGCAATATTTTTTGAGTTCTAGATAGAAAATGATATGCAAGATTTAGAAATATGAATGACCTAGGTGGATGCAAAGAAGAAAGGAATGGAATGCATTGATTAGATGCAAAAAACGCATATAAATTACTTATGAAATGTATTTGATATGGGAGGAAAGGATATGAAAGGCTGGATATGGAAATGAATGTAATGGAAAGGCTATGAAGTGATCATTTGTTTCATCATAGAGTGGAAAGAATCTCCCTTTGTTATTGGTTATGATTTTTGTAATCATCATAGGATGAACTGACTTGATACACACACAAGAAAGAATCATGCCCCATTCCTTACTCTCCTTCGTACACAACAAGGTGTAGAGATCCTCAAGCTTCCTCAAAATGTGACAAGAAAACAAAAGATATAAAAAGATAATGATATTGATTAAGACAAGAGACAATACTTAAGATAAAGCACAAGTTGTCATGCATGCAATATGATAATGATAAATATACAAGATCATGATAATGAAAAATGAAAATTCTAATGCATATGGTAAGGACCAATGCACAAAATAGTTGCAGGATGGAAAATACAATGGGTTGTGACTCACTAAAGCCCAATGTTTTAGAATGTTAAAGAGTTTATGGTTTGTTTAAATGTGTTGCTCATAACAATGATAACACAATGATAAATAACAATTTCAATGATAATGATAAACATGATCTTATTCCTTATTCAAGTTGAAAACCAAAGGAGACATGGATGGATAAGGATAAATGCTATGGATTAATGATAGGACATGTAAGGATACACCATATATGGAGGATGAAGATAGATGGATCAAGATATGGAATGCTTTGGGTGGAGGGAACCAATGAAAAGGGACCCAAAATGTTTTCTCTTATACAAAGGATAAATAAAGGACCTATGGAGGACTCCAAAGATGACATTTCAAAGTAATAACATGCTGCAATGCTAAAAGGTATGACAAGTTGTAACGACATGACATGGATATGGAATATAAATGGATATGAAAGGAAAAATGAGATGGACGACAAGTGATATGAAGGATGAAAGACACACATGGTATAAATCATGCATTAGATACTTGTTCTTGCTATTTTTCCCCAACAATTTATGCAAAATCAAAGGAAGGTGGATGGATAAAGTGGATAGCATGAAATATAAATGAAGGAATATGATGGCTAAGTGAAAATAGGATAATCAATAATGTATTGTATGAATGGAAAAGTCTTTCCCCCAAGTGTACAAGCAAGGGTGCATGGATGGACATGAAAGCTAGTGGATATGGATGGATATGAATGACCATGGAAATGGAAGTTGATGAAGGTGTATGGATATAAATGGAGGAATCAAGTGTCTATTTTTGGAATATAGTACCTCATTGACTAAATGTTTCTTATAGACCATGGCTAACATGTTCCCACTTAAAGAAGTTGGTAAGAAAATTGGTACAGATAATGGGAAAGATAGGGGTAGGTAAAAGGGGGTTAAGGATTCATGTAAAGGATTGGATTAAAGGTATGGAATGGGGGATGACGGTTGGATGGAAGTATGAAGTGGAGACATTATGAGGGAATGTGGGAAAGAAAAACATTGGCACACACCTTGAAGGGTGGTGAAAGTTGAAGGATTGAGAGTGGGTTGGGATAATAAACTTGGGAATATAAGGATCCAAAATGGATTTGGAGGATGAGGAAAGACTTTTGATTGGCTTATGAGATGGAATATACTTAGATAGAGGAATGAATGATGGTGGAATAATGTAGTCTTTTGGATTAGGAAGTTGGGATACCAATTTTGATTTTTTATTTGACTGCATGGATTCTTTTGCTTTCTTTGGAACCCACATTGTTTTCACTTTTGATTTTTCTTTATAGCCTTTAGATTTTTTCTTAATTGACACCCATTTTCTTGAAATGTTTTGCTTTTGATTTTGGAGAATATTTTTCTTTATTTTGGCATGTCTTTTTAGTGAGACATGATGATATTTAGTTTTTTGTGGATTCTTTTATTTATGCATTTCTTGTTGCTTGGATAGGCCATAAAGGGATTTTATGAAAAGAGAAGATTTTGAAGTGGAAGGTGTTGGAAGGAATTCAAGGGTATGTGCCTTTGTTGTCCTTAAAAGGGAACATAAGGATATGCATTAGGAACATATGAACCCAAGATGGATGGAAGGGTTGATGGATAGGGTCCAATAATAGATGGAAAAGATTATGGAGGAGGTGGACGTATTGATCTAAAGGGAGGCCTTTTGTGTTTGAAAGAGCTACCAACGTCTTGAGGAGGTATGTAGCCAAGGCCATAAGAATTTAGATTTTTTTTAATATTAGGGTGTTTGAGTAAATGGAACTCATGAAGGCATGTGGTATTGTAGGAGAAAGCCAACTTTTATAAAGGTGTATGAACCAAGCTTATATGTTTGTGGTTCATGACTATGATCTTGTGAAAGATTAGGATTATCATGCGATGTGAGGGGAATGCATACCTTGGGGGTGTTGAATTTATTGAATGGATAGAAAGCTTTATTGAATGAATTTATGGACTACGATTATGGTATGGAGTTGAGAGACTTGCATCATGAGATGGTATGGCGCCATAACATGGAATGGAATGATGAGATGGACTAGGATCATGAGAGGGAGTAATTTGATCTTCACAAAAAAGGGTATCTATGATTTCATGCTTTGGATCAACGAGGTCAAGTGAGTGACATGATTGAATTTCTATAGGTGCTAGGAAGGTGGAAAAACATGAAATGGATGAGGTGGATAAACATGGGATGGATGAGTTGAAAGTGGGTGGAACTAGAAGACTAGGACTACCATTTTGTGAAAGAGGATTTTGCATTGGGTATTGTATTCCTTTTAGGGTGAATTTTGGTGTTCCTTTGGTGAAATATGATGGATAGGTGTTGGTTGAACGTGGAAGACATTTTGGTTTCCCTTGTCAATGGAGGAAAAGGACGACATGAGTTGGGTATGAGTTTCAATGGTATGAGTTCGAGAAATTCAAAAAGATGTTGAGGCATGAGATGGAAGATGGAGGATATGTTAGGCTCATATTGATCCATGGTTTTAGGTAGGTTTATGGTTTTTCTTACTTGATTAAGATTTAGATAGAGAATACCCCATCCCACTATGAAAGATCATACACACATCCAAGCATATATACGTTCTAATCAACTATAGTCTTCAATCATATCTTTGGATGTTTGATAAATGAAAAAACACAAATAATTCATATGATAGTGAAACAACTTGCTAAAATGAACACTTTTTGTTCTATACACTATAACGAAGTATTGAAGTCCACCTTCATATTGCAGGCTGGAAAACACAGTGGGTTGTGATTCACTTCTCAATTCCTATTCTATAGACTATAACAAAACAATGTATTGAAGTTCACCTTCATATTTTATAAAAAATCGTGGTTTGTGTAAACATTACATTTGAATATCTCCATATGCTTGGAATAGAAAATGCATAATAGTTGTAGGTTGGAAAACACACAGGGTTTTGACTCACTTATCAATTCTTGTTGAATGCTTAAGGGTGTAGAGTTTGGGGTGGAGTTGCAATATGGGGGATGCATAAAAGTAACCAGATGGAGCTGAGGGTTGAATAAATAATTGGTTTGTTGCATGTAGAGGGTTATGGAAGATTATGTGGGATGTAGGTTGTATTGCATGCAATGTTTTCCAACATGCAATTATACACAAACAATATGGTTGTAATGAAACTCTTGTGTTTTTTAGACATTAAGAATTTAATGAAAGTCACGTACAAAATTTATAACTCTTGGGTGGGCTAAATTTTGGCTTTCAATTTCATCATATGATGGTAAAAGAAAGTGCATTGAACAATTACAGGTTGGAAAACATAGTGTGGGATGTCAGTAGATGCTTTTATGAAACCTACACAAATTCCAAAAAAATCCTCATTTATTCAATACAATGGAAGTTGACAAACTTCTCCCTTCTCCCAGTACAAGGCCCATGGAAGAAAAATCTAGCTACTGATCTCTTATTCTTATGTAAAACATTACATTTCATGTGTTAATTCCAACATTTTGAAAATATTAATATTTAAAATGAAATTGTAATCTTGCATTGCCTTTTGATGGGCAACAAGTTGAGGAACACATGTATTGTGATGTTCATTTGTTGTTAACATTTCGAGCTTGCAAATTTGTAGCCTTTTTTCCTCCTCGCTTGTGACTTCCTAATGTAGAGCAGGGTGGAGTTTTTCAACTCAATCTCCAATGAATAAACTTTTCAACTTTGTAACCCTAACTTGGTGGTTTTCTCACAAATTCCTCAATTCTCCTTGTAATACTTGGAATAGGGTTTTTTCCACCAAAAATTCAAAGAACACCTAATAACAAAATTGTAAACATCATTCTTGATACCCTTTAAGCCACTTAGAAACATATCAAAATTTTGGATATGTTTGTTTTGTAACAACACCCTCAAATCTTGACTGCTACGTTGCAATTAGGCCTAATTAGGCTTGTTTTCCAAAGCAACAATATGAAATGTTATCTCCAAAATAAAAAACTTCAATCCAAGGATTTCCTCATGTCACATGGGGTCTAAGTATGCAAATTATAACAACTAGAATCATCACAAATTCTTCTATCTACAAAACCTTATATCTACCTAATCACCTAAGCCTAATACATGGTGATATTAGGCTAGGGCTTGATCAAACTCAGCCATAAATCCATCCCCTACTCTTGCAAACCATACAAAAATTAAAATCACCCTAACTACTTCCATTCCAATGACTTTCAGAATTTTCCACCAGTGGAATGGTCCCCTAATTCATGTTTTCCTATCAAACCCTCAAAACTAGGGTTTCTTGGCCGTCTGCAGTAAATTGGTTCAAACTCACTCCAATCTTAATGAAAAATGATGAAATCAAAACAAAAAGATGCTTAATTCATCCCTTCATCAGTTCCAATGTAACTTATATCATTTACAGGCTATACAGAATCGTACAAACCTCTGTAGCAGCAAAAACACATTATGAAACACAAAAAGCAGAGCTTTCCTTTATTGTTTGATCACCAAAACTTCATCAAAAGGTTTCTTCGACCATCACATTGCATATTCAAACATTTCCCACCAAAAGCAACCATTGGATAACTTCCATTTGAATCTCTAATGGTTCAACTTCCTTTACACACCCAATAAGTGCAAAGTTGCTCATACAACTTTTACAACATTTGCAAAACTTGACAACATGATATAAAACCAGCACCACATGACTTAAAACATCACACATGGTCTAAATAGACCTTATTACAAACCAAAATTGACTCAAACACAAAAATACTAACATAGGACCCCATTTACATCAAATAGACTAGGTGCCCTTGCACCATACTCTTAGGGAAAACAAAATATCAAGTTCCACTTGAGAGCAGATCTTGAACTGATGTACCATGGTTCTTGATGTCTTCCTCTATCATCTAGGTGGCATACTCCATTGGAAGGCCTTGCACGCCTTGTTCTTTTGGCTTCTTTGGTATCCAAGATGTACTCTAGCTTCAATGGATGACTTGGTGATAAGTCTTTGATCCAATCTTCATCTGGAGCTCCTGATGTACCTACATCTTCACTTGTAATCACAACTCCTTTAAAAGGATATAAGTTAGAAACATTAAAGATTGGGGAGATGAAAACTCCAGGAGGGAGTTCTATCTCATAGGCATTTGCTCCAAATTTGTGGACCACCCTACATGGCCCTATCTTCTTCATTTGCAGCTTTGAATACTATCCTTTAGAAAACCTTTCCTTCCTCAAATGAGCTAATACCAAGTCCCCCACTTTGAAATGAACCTCTCTCCTTTTCAAGTCTGCATGTTGTTTGTATTTTTCAACACTCTTTTGAAGGTTCTCCCTAACTTGCTAATGTATGTATTTCATGGCCACTACAAAATCTTCCCCTTCAACACTCCTTCTCTCCATGCCACTCAAATATCTGAGTTCAAACACTCCCCTAGGTTGCAATCCATATACAATCTCAAATGGGCTTTTACCAACACTTCGATTCATAGAGTCATTATATGAAAACTCACCTTGGGGTAGGATCATATCCCATTGTGTTGAGTGTTCTTTTGTCAAGAATTTGAGGAGATTTCCAAGGTTTCTATTGACAACTTCAATCTTCCCATTTGTTTGGGGATGATAGGCAGAGCTAAAGGTCAAGTTTATTCCCAACTTCTTCCAAAGGGTTCTCCAAAAGTGACCCACAAACTTACTGTCCCTGTCAGAAACAATGGTTAATAGCAATCCATGAATCCTAACCACCTCCTTGAAAAAAAACCCTGCAATGTATGAGGCATCATTTGTACTCTTGCATGGTATAAAATGTGTCATTTTGCTAAACTTGTCTACAACAACAAACACACTATCAAATCCTCTTTGCATTTTGGGCAACCCCAACACAAAATTCATGCTGATGGATTCCCATGGCCTATTTGGGATTGGAAATGGTTGATGAAGACCTGCATTTGTACTACAACCCTTGGCTTTTTGACAAACACCACACTTTTCAAAAAAAATCCTGATATCACTTTGCATCTTTGGCCAATAATAATACCTTCTTACATGTTCCAAAGTCTTATCAACACCAAAGTGACCCCCTAAGCTACCACAATGCTTTTCCTTAATTAGATTAGTCCTCATAGAACATTTGGGAATACATAACTGAGACCCTTTAAACAATAAACCCTCTTGAAGTAGAAAACAAGAATACTCTTCATGAAAAGTGCCATTGAATTTGTTACAAGCAGCATAAACTTCTTTGAAATCATCATCCCCTTCATACATACCTTTTAAAGCATCAATTCCCACACTTTGAAGTTGAACTTCTTGAACCAACAATGTCCTTTTTCTCAAAGCATCCACCACCTTGTTTGACTACCACTTTTTGTGTTTGATGGTAAAGGTGAAACTTTGGAGGTACTCCACCCACTTCACATGTTTGTGGTGGAGTTTGTATTGGCTGTTGAGGAACTACAAAGCATGATAGTCAGTAAAAACAATAAATTCTTTAGGAAGGAGATAGTGTCTCCACTTCTTCAATGATTGTACCATAGCATATAACTCCAAGTCATAACATGAATAATTTTTATTTGCCTCATTGATCTTCTCACTAAAAAATGCAATAGGCCTACCCTCTTGGCTCAATACTACCCCAATTGGATACCCACTTGCATCACATTCTATGGTGAAAACTTTGTTAAAGCTAGGTAGTGCTAAGATAGGTTGTTGTGCTACCCTTTGTTTAAGATATTGAATTTTTTTTCTGCCTCATAAGACCATGCAAACCTTTTCCTTTTATCCCCTTTTATTGTGTCAATGATTGGAGAGCATATATGACTAAAATTCTTCACAAATTTTCTAGTGTAAAAGCTAGCTAGGCCATGGAAACTTCTTACCTCATTGACTGATGTAGGAGTAGGCCAATTAAGAATTTATTCCACCTTGTTGGGAACCATCTTCAAAGAACCTTTTGAGATCACAAAGCCAAGATAAACCAACTCCTCTTTCATGAATTCACACTTCTTCAAATTGATCATCAACTTTTCTTCATTCAATCTCTTCAAAACCATGTCTAAATGTTGCAAGTGTTCCTCTTTAGTCTTGCTAAAAACAAGAATATCATCCAAATAGACAACCAAAAACTTACCTATGAAAGGTTTCAAAACTTCATTCATTAATCTCATAAAAGTGCTTGGTGCATTTGAAAGCCAAAATGGCATGACAAGCCATTCATATAACCCCTCATTAGTTTTGAAGGCAATTTTCGACTCATCTCCCTCTCTAATTCTAATTTGGTGGTAGCCACTTTTTAGGTCAATCTTAGAAAAATAAAAATCCCCTCCTAAACAATCCATCAAATATTTCCATTCTTGGTATGGGGAACCTATACCTTATGGTTATCTTGTTAATTTCCCTTGAGTTGGTGCACATTCTCCAGTCTCACCCTTTCTTTGGGGCCAAAATGATGGGAACAACACATGGGATAAGACTCTCCCTTATTAGGCCTTTGTCAAGTAACTCTTGGATTTTCTTCCTAATCTCTTCATTTTGTTTTGGAGTCATTTTATATACAACTTTGTTAGGAAAGTTTTCCCCTAGTATAAAATCTATATGATGGCTCACATCTCTTATTGGTGGCAAAGCACTAGGGAGCTCATCTACTACAATATCTTTGTACTTGTTCAACAAGGCTTGGACCTCTTTAAGCACATCTTCAACCTTTGCTACTATCATGACAGATTTTGGTCTGATTACAATAGCATAACCTTATCCACCTTATTCTTTCATGGTTTTCAAAAACTCTTTTTCTCCTACCAACATTACACTAGACCCAACTTGTGTGTCGATACCTTCATCTTGCAATGGAGTAAGGGTGAATGAGATCCCATCCTTTTCAATCACATAGGTATTCTTCTGCCCATCATGTTTAGCTTTTTTGTCATACTGCCAGGGTCTCCCTAAGAGCAGATGATAAGCATCCATTGGGATGACCTCACACAAGATTTTATCTTTATACCCTCCTATGTTGAATTCAACCCATGTTCGGTCATTAACTAGGACCTGTTGCCCCTTGCTCAACCAGGAGACCTTGTAGGGAGTGGGATGTGGTATTCTCTTCATTCTTAACTTCTCTACCATCTCTAAAGAAACTAGATTATCTATGGAACTGGAATCAACAACAACTTTACAAACCTTACCTTGAGATTTGTAGGTGGTTCTAAACAAATATTTTCTTTGTGGAGGCTCCTTCACCATAGGAACTTTGAGTAATGTTCTCCTTACCATTAGATATTATCCAATTTCTAGAGCGACATGTTGAGATGGAGAGTTGACACTCTCATTGTCTTCTTCTTGCACCAATTTTGTTCTTTCACCACCATGTGAAGTAGAAGCTTGTTTATCCGAACATTTCCATGCTTGATGGCCAAACTGATTGCATTGATAGCATCTTCTTGAGAATGTATTTGATCCTCTACCTTGTCCTCCAAATATGCCTCTACTATTTGATCTCCTACCTCTAAAACTACCTCTTGATTTTGAGCTCTGTTCTTGATTACCACTTGTTTCTCCTTGTGGCTTTTGGGATTGTCCTCTTCCTCCAAATGTTCCTCTACCCCTAAAGTTCTTTCCTCTGCCTCTACTTTGTTTCTCCTTCCTTCTCTTTAACTTTTCTTTTGCCTTGACTACCAACTGAAAGAATTCTTCCAGCATTCTAGGGGTGGTCAGACTTAACTCATCTTGTATATTGAACCTCAACCCATTCATGTACCTTGCTACTTTCTCTACCTCATCCTCAACATAACCAAATTTAATGCTTAATTTATGAAACTCCCCTATATAATCCATGACATCCATTTCCTTTTGTTTGAGGTTTTGTAGCCTTCTAAATGTCTAAATTGTATAATCACTGAGTAGAAATTGGCTCTTGATTTTAGCCACCATTTTGTCCCATGAATTGATTTTTAATTTTCCCTTCTTCACCCTCTCTTCTTGTACATAATTACACCAAGTTAAGGTAGGTCCTTTCAACTTTGTTTTAGAAAATTTCACCTTTTGATCATCTGATACCTCCTCATACTCAAAATAGTTATCAAGTGCATCAATCCAACCTAACACTTCTTCACTATCCATCTTCCCACCATACATGGGTAAGTCCATCTTCACCTTAGGAGTGTCTCCTTTGACAACCCTCAACAAATTAGCCATTCTCAATTCATTAGGGTCCAACTCATCATCACCTTGGACTCCCCCTTGAGGGTTTTCATTCTCACCCTCTTCCTCATCCTCTTGGTCACTTTGATCTTTGGTGACTACACCTCTTTTTTGGTTTGACTTCAGTGCTGCAAGTCTAGTTAGGAAAACTTCTTGAGACTCCTTTACCTATCTCAACTCCTTGGCATGCTTTTCTTTCAACTCTCTCACTTCTCTGGCTGTTGGATTCTTTTTAGGAGGCATTTTTGTTTCCTTCAAACTTCAACCTTTCCCTCAAATTGACCAAAACCTATGCTCTGATACCAATTTGATGAAGATAAGGGTGGAGGTTTTCAACTCAATCTCCAATAAACAAACTTTTCAACTTTGTAACCCTAACTTGGTGGTTTTCTCACAAATTCCTCAATTCTCCTTATAGTACTTGGAACAAGGTTTTTCCTTCCAAACATTCAAAGAAAACCCAATACCCAAATTGTAAAAATCATTCGCAATACCCTTTAAGCCACTTAGAAACATATAAAATTTGTGGATATGTTTGTTTTGTAACAACACTCTCAAATCTTATGCTGCAATTAGGCCTAATTAGGCTTGTTTTCCAAAACAACAATATGAAATGCTATCACCAAACTATAAAACTTCAATCCAGGGCTTTCCTCATGTCACATGGGGTATGAGTATGCAAATTATAACAACTGGAATCATCTCAAATTCTTCTATCTACAAAACCTTGTATCTACCTAATCACCTAAGCCTAATACATGGTGATATTAGGCTAGGGATTGATCAAACTCAACCCTAACTCCATCCCCTGCTCCTGCAAACCCTACAAAAATTAGAAGCACCATAAATACTTCTATTCTATTGAATTTTAGAATTTTCCACTGATGGATTGGTCCCCTAATTCATGTTTTTCCTATCAAACCCTCAAAACTAGAGTTTCCTGGTTGTTTAAAGTAAATTGGTTCAAACTCACTCCAATCTTAATGAAAAATGATGAAATCAAAACCAAAAGATGCTTAATTCATCCCAATTCATCAGTTCCAATGCAATTTATATCATTTTGCAGGCCGTATGGAATCATACAAACCTCTATACCAACAAAAACACACTATAAAACACATAAAACAAAGCTTTCCTTTATTATTTGATCACCAAAACTTCATCAAGAGGTTGCTTCAACCATTACATTGTATATTTAAACATTTCCCACCAAAAACAACCATTGGATAACTTCCATTTGAATCTCCAACGGTTCAACTTCCTTTACACACCCAAAAAGCGCAAAGTTGCTCATGCAACTTTTACAACATTTGCAAAACTTGACAACATGATCCAAAACCAAGCCCACATGACTTAAAACATCACACATGGTCTAAATTGACCTTCTCATAAACCAAAATTGACTCAAACACAAAAATACTAACATAGGACCCCATTTACATCATATAGACTAGGTGCCCCTTCACCACTTCCACCAATAAGAAGACCACTTGGCTGAAAACATCCCATTTGGAACATCTAAATTCCTACAAACTAATGCACTATGAATTTTTTTTTGCATAGCTAGTTCAATTTCATCTTCATATACAACAAGAGATGGTGGAAGCCTTGCATTTCCATTGCTCACCAATTTGGCTGGTGATTGTTGAGTTGTTGAGTAAATGGTATGGACTTGGATTTTGTTTAAAGGGATAACCATTACTCCTGTATGTAGATGTCTTATTTGAAGTGGGATATTTCCTGTCTATTTCGTATCCACTACTACATTGCACAAATTGCCTCCTTCACCAACCTCCAATGCAACTATTGTTGTGGCATCTTAAACTTTTATCAGTTGTGCAACAACACCTTTGACTTTTGACTTTTATCAGTTGTGCAACAACACCTTTGACTTTTGACCTATCAATTGTGCAACAACACTTTTGACTTTTATCAGTTGTACAACAACACCTTTGACCTTTGACTTATTAGTTGTGAAAAAACACCTTCCATTGTTATCTTTATTTTATAAATTCCCATCTTTTAGATTGTTGCTCTCTTCGAACAACATTAAGATCCTCTTCTTTTGACCATGACAACTTCTTGTGTTTTAATTCCTTTTCTAATTGGTTAATTTTAGTCTTCAGTAATTTTGCTCCACTTTGAGCATTTCCAACTATTATTTTTGTAATTTCTTTATCATTAGAGTATGTAGATGTTTCTTTTGGAAATCTCATTATAGAACTTGTCTGCCTTTTTGGATAAGACTTTCATGCCTCCACCCAATTGATTCTCTTTTTCTGCACTTAGATATGGTTTTTCCTTTTCCTTATCATCCATTTCCAATTATATTTGTTTCATGGAATTGCTAACTTCAAGATTGCTTGGATTCATTTGTTCAACTCCACTTATAACATCATCTCTCTCTTTCTTTGTTAGCACAAATTCATATGCAATAGAAAACCTTTTGAATTAATCCACTTCTGCATTTCCACTTGCCCCTTGCACATACTACACATGCTCCTTCCTCCACTTCTCATGAGCAGGAACAACCTCTTCTATCAATACATTATATATCTCATTCACTTTGGTCCGCTTCTTCCCAAGTGTTTTTAGAGTAGATTCCTTTCATTACATACTTTCTAGTATGTCCTCTTATTTTTTTATTACTAGCATGTCATAGAATTCTCATAACAAATATTTTTGGGATTTTTTCGGATTTGTTGTAGGAAAAGGGATAGAGTTTTGAATTTGTTGAATAATTTCATGTACCTTTGCAACTTCTTTTTGCCTAAATTTTAGAGTGTATTTATGATTACATAATCCATATGTTTCTTTTAACAAGTTATTTGCAACAAGTTTATTTATGATTACATAATTCATATGTTTCTTTTAACAAGTTATTTGCAACAAGTGTATTTATGATTACATAATTCATATGTTTTAGATAAGACTTTCATGTCTCCACCCAACTGATTCTCTTTTTTTGCACTTAGATATAGTTTTACAACAGTGAGTGCGTTGCATTTTTTATAACACTCTGTGTTTTCCAATCTGTAGTCTTAGAAAATAGTATTCATGTAACAAAGACCTTTTGCTTTCATAAATGTACTATGATATTTATTTATTTTCTCAAGTAGTGGATGAAGGGGAAGTTGCAAGTAATTTTTTTTCTACATGCTTACAATGCTATCTGTTACTGACACTTTTGTCCTTTTTTTGACAGTACAACTGAAAATGTTGAACTCAAGGATTCACATTCGCTAGCTTCCCAACAATGCTCAAGAAAACAATGGCAGTCTGTTCACTACAAAGAGGATGCATTATGCTTTTAAATTCAATTGTCATATTGTGGAGAGTGTGATTCGTAAGATCGAAAGATTTTTGGAGCCCATGGAACTTGCACTCCCCTATTCCGAGGCTGATGTAGCATGTGGGTTCCTCTCAAACTCCATGGACCTACTCACAAGTTGTACTATTCTTCACATTCTATGTGTGAAGTATGTGTGGAATTCAATGGTAAATACAACACAACTTGATGAAGTATTGCAAAAATATAATGTTGATCATGGTGTATACCCCATTGGTGGCATCTTTTCACGTTCCTTGCTTGAATCATCCTCAAATATGAGGTGTATAAAAATAGTGTTTAACAACAACCTACAAAATAAGGGTCCTGGTTTTTTTGACCAAGCAATGCAATTGCATGGTCATGATGTATTGGAGCCACACATCGAAGAAGATATACAGGAGATGTTTCATGCCCTCCACACACTAATAGACCACTCTGTGCCAATGTCGATAAAAGATCAAAATGTTATTCAAAATCTTGGCTTAGGATTCCCTTGTTGTTCAGATAAGGGCATGACAGGTTGTCGTGAGGTCCTATCACTTTAGTTGAAAATGCATCAAATATATCGACCGAGTAGTGTTCAAAGGTTGTATGCAATAGGAAACATCTTGACTAACTCTCCTAGATTTTGTGAATATTGGAATAGTTGTAAACAAAACTCAAACTAAAAGGCCATTAAACTAGAGAGTGTAAAGTTGTTTTAAGCTAGAAAATGGTATTATTAAGCTAGAAAGCATAAAATGATTAAACTAGAAATCATGTAAATTACCTAAAAAGGAATATTTGCAATAAAATTGTAAATTTTAAATGCCAACAACCATCAACTAACATCAAACTATTAGAAAAAAATAAACTTAACAACCTATAACTGATAACCAAAGTGGGTGCTCCAGAATTCCAGATAAATACAACTAAAGATTGTAAATTGCAGGAATAACTAACAGAGATTGACACATACAAATAACATTTATTCACATTTATCATATGCAAAAAGTGAAAAAATTGAAAGAAAAGATACTTATCTATCCTACGAAATTCCCTCAAGTGGCCAACTCTTGAGTATTTTAACACCTAACTTAGATCACATAAACTTATATATCTTCAAAATGAATTCATCCATAACAATTCCATTGCACATAACTAGTAACTCAGGATAAGATTGAAAAAGATTATTTTATTCATATCAGAAAAAGTGTAGCACAAATACATAGTTCAAAAATGCATTACAATAGTATAATGATATCACCCCATTGTTTTTGGCGGTTACATATATATACAAAACTACTAACAAAATCTTAGATTTTAGGTGGAAGATCATGATTGAAAAAGTCTTATAACAAAATTTTAACTAACAACCGGACTGAGGTCCATAACATAAAGAATTTAAAAGGCTTAGAGAGGAGCCATAAATTTTTAAAATAGAAAGTAAACATAAAGCATTAAAAGACTCGATCCACTATGCACTCTTGAAATTCTGGCGCCTAGACTTCCGACGCTTGTCTTCAACTGCTTTGAAGTATGCTTTAAAATCCACATGACTGTGCATAATGACCTGTACAATACTAAAAACTATACCATTATTTTAGCACTAGTCAACTTATTTCAATTGATTTAGGAAATAAAGATTATACACCTTTTTACAAAAAGTAAATAATTATTAATCCTAAAAATAAATAATTGGTAGGGTAAAAGCATTTTTTGAGAAATAAGGAAGGGTATTTGGCTTATCATATTCATGAAGTTATTTATACCTCATCACTCTCCCTCTCCTAGGATTGAGTAGGTCCTACTCTTTGTTGTGTCCTCTGCCTTTCCATTTCCCTATTCTTGTTCAACTCCTCATATTTGGCACTGAGGTCATATGGATCTCCTGCTTCTATGTCCCAATCATCAGGGTTCCTAAGGAAACCCTCATTGAATCTAACCCTTCCTTTCCATGAATGTAAATTCTCAGGGTTCTGATTTGTATTAACATGTACTGGAGGAGGTGGTGAAAGAAGTAATGGAGGTCTATATCTCATTCTCATCCATTCAGTTTTAAGCTACTACAAAATATTTGCAAATGCCTCTGCTCTTTTGTAAGACCATTAATATTTGTAGGTGAAATTACCTCCCTCCTTTTAAGGTGTATAGGAAGAGGAGTGTACCTCTCTTCACAAGCATTCCATTATTTTCCTATTAATTCTAGCCCTTGGGTCATGAAATTCTCAAAATAGATTTGATGATTATCATTGTACTTCTCATAGTTTCTTTGATCTTAATGCTTTAGAATTGAGCTTTTAAAGCAGAAGGTTTCCTATTAGGGTATCACATTTGAAGCCCAACAATATTTTCTGCCTGTAAATACTTGTTTTTCCTTTCTTGCCATTGAATATAATTTTACATGGTGGACATAAATGCCCTAAGCTGAACTTCACTGACAAAGAGATTAACAAATAAATTGATATACCTTTCCAAAAAGAAATTGAGGATAAAAAAATCACATAATAAATTCTATTGAACAAGAATTGATTCTATAAATGTTTTTACAAACTCCTTATCATCTGGATCATGTGGCAAATTGCAAGAAATTCTTAGTAATTTCCATATTCATAATTGCTCATTCAAAACCATGAAATTCAATCTAGATGGTTTCCTACAAGCTAATAATAATTCACCAATTTGGTAGGCATTTATTTTAGCTTGATAAAGCCTATCATATGACTCTTTTAATAAAACCATTTCCTTTTTCAATCTAACATTCTCTATCCCTGCCTATCTCAGAAAATAACACCTCTCCATCCATGTAACCAATAATAGAGGTATATGAAACTGAAACCATTCCATCTCAGTTGGTTCAGTCTATATTTCTTTTGAATCTATTGTTGGTTTAACATTAATCTCTTACAAATCTTGCTCCAATTCAACATTTTTTCTTAATGAAGCATTAAGCTTAGATTTCTGCTTGTCCTTTTCTTTTTCAAAAGTTGTAAATAATTGCATAAAATTATCAGTTAAACTTTTGATTTTTCTGTCCTTTTTAGACAACTTTTTCACATACCTTTTACCTTCCTCATTCCATTGTTGTACCTAAAATTGCAATTCTTCAATAGTTTTATCTTTTTGTTCTATTTGAATTTTAAAATTTGCAATTTCCTGATCTCGTTTCTTCAAAACTCTAGTGTGTACATATATTTCTTTCTGTTGTTGATTGATTTGTTCTTCATTTTTCTGCAACTGACATTTCAATTGAGCAATTTCTATTTTTAATTCCTCTAACTTTGTTTCTCTCTAATCAGATTTTTCAACCTCTATATTGGTGGAAAAAGGAAAAATGGGAATTTCTACATCATCACTAATTATATTTTCCTCATTATGCAACTCAAATGAACCTTGCTCAGTAACATTGGAAACTAAGGTAGAAAAATGTTCTACAGTTTCATCCTCAACACCCAAATAATCTGGCGATTGTTCCCCTAGTTCTATATGTCCATAATGAAATTGTATATCCTCCCTCTCGGCCTCAAGGGATTTACTGGTTTGTTTTCAACTTCCTTTTGTTGCTTCCTCACAAGGCTAAACCTTGGTTTCTAGTGATTGAGATTCAATATTATGCCTTTTCTTTTTAGGGGCATTTAATTGGTCACAAGTTATCATATCACTAATTTCAGCAGATAATCTCTTACTTCTCCTTAAAGGAGGAGTTGTTTACGAGGTTATTTTAGATCTCTTTTTCTTTTTGCAAGGAGGCGTTTCCTCATCTCTTGAATTTATTATTTCTAAATTTTCTTGAGGACCTGGGGTTTCTAAAATGTTGGGTGAAATTTCTGACACTTCATCATTAGGAGCTGGTTTGGTATGTTGGGGTTCAGAAGCATCTTGAGGCTTAGGGGAAGGCTCTTCTAAATTTTGAGCTACCCGCCCAGATGACTCACCTTCTTGAAAGTGTCTTGTGGGCTCTGAGGGTTCAAAATTTTGATGGAATTTTTGCCATTTCTTTTTCAGTTTCCTTCAGAAATGATATTTACAAATTAAGTGGATAAGTCCATGATGTTTTAGTGGCCCAAAGACAATTTTGAATCTTTCTATCATGTTAATAACATAATCACAAAGAAATGTAGGAAGATTAACCCTAAGTGCAGAGTTTTAAGTGCCATGATACAAATGGGTGAGCAGGCTAAAAGGTGGGCCTACAATTACTGCACATTTTCCCTCTCAAGTGAAATATTTAATAATCCAAGCCACTATTGTTCGCCATGGCTCTGGAATGGCCATTCTCTGAAATTCTTTGTTTTTCCCTCTAGTATTTATAGTTAATAAAGGTCGAGGTTCCCCTTTCTTACTAAAAAGCTCTACCATTTTCTGATAAGAAATATTGGTAGTTTCTGACAAATTAATACCCTCATTTTAAAGACTAGATAGATGAGAAATGATCTTAGGACTTACCTTGAATCGCTTGCCTTGTACTATAGATTGACCATTCGAGAAATTTTTTGCAAATTCTTTCACTAATTGCTCATTATGTCCTTCAAATTTCCTTATGAACTTCAACCACCCAACTTTCTGGAATAGTTATGAAATATTGCTTAATGCCAATAATTTGTCTACTGAAGCTAGTTCAAATTTTTTCTTAGCTCTTCCCATACTATATCTTTTCTTGTGGATCTACTTAATTTCTACTAAAATCCCATGGCATTCAAAAATTGTTTGAGACAAAACTGAATTCCAGAGTAAAGAAAATATAACTTTCTAATTATTCATACAACTGATAAGACATGAATTGATTGTTGTGTTTAAGCTTCACTGTACTTTCATCATTACTTTACATGGGAAAAAGTGCAAAAATTTCTGCACTTTAAGCAATCATACAATTTGCACAATCTTGTAATTTTGGAAAGAGGTGGTGGTACATTCCAATTTATTTATCTTTATTCAAAATAATTACCTACTTAAAGTAAAAGTTGTACGTACCTTACGTCCCATCATCAATTTGAAAGTTGCTTACCTTTGCTAACGTAATAGTATAATTGGATGGGATGGCAAGGCGAGGGTGGTAATGAATTTATTATGAATGAGGATGGGACAGTTAATTAATGTCAAAATTATTATGATGAAAAATCGCCATAATAATTTTGATTTATTATGATAGGGGATGGTAATGTAGGGCGTGGATTTCAAAGGTAATGGAAAAATTTAATAGTGGGCATATGTATGACATTTGAAATATCAAAGCACTTGGAAAGTAAGAGAATTTACAAAAATCTAGAGCATCGCTGGAAGATCTGGTTGGGGTGAAAAAAAAATCTAAAGCATGTTGAGGGATGCACCCATGATGAAAAAGTGAAGTGGAAAATTTTTGGAGCATCGCTAAAAGATGCTACCAGAATGAAGAAGAAAATTTTGAAGCATCACTAAAAGATGCTATCATAATGCAAAAATGAAGTTTCCAAAGCATCGCCGAAAGATGCAGCCGAAGCAACAACAAAATTTATGGAGCATCACCGAAAGATGCAGTCGAAGCAACAACAAAATTTCTAGAGCATCGCCAAAAGATGCAGCTAGAGCAACAACAAAAAATTTTGGAGCATCACTGAAAGATGCTGCTGGAAGGAAGAAACATCAAAATTTTGGAGCATTACTAAAAAATGTAGCCAAAATGCAACAAGAAAATTTCTGAAGCATCGCTGAAAGATGCCACCAAAAGAAGGAAGCAAAATGAAGATATTTGGACTTAGACTTTTCAGAGCATCATTGAAAGATGCACTAGACTACATGAACAAAACAAGGAATGACTCTAGTTAGGTATGCAAGTTTTGGAATGCCGCAACAACCAAGCCAATAAGTTCCAAAGCATCACAACAAGATGTGCTAGAATTTTTATTTGATTAATCATGATATCCTGCAAAATAGAAACAAATTTAGCCAAGTCCAAAGGATGAAAAATTTAAAAGAAGTGCCCTAAAATAATTACAAACACATACACATGCATTTTTCTCCCTTTTTTTTAAAGATTACGTGACTATTAATCCAAGCATTCCATTGGGTCTGCTATAGTAGAGTCAATACATTATAATTATCCTTGCATTTCTACCATCCTCGTAAATTCCTCCTTGTCAAATGGTTTATGGTAGATGCGTAATCAATGTTCATTGACTAATAGAGTTCGAGTGTCACTATCAATGGGCTTGAGCTGCACTGTGTCATTTGAAAATACCTCATAAATTTCATATGGACCTAGCCAATGAGTCCTTAGTTTCTCTTGATGATCTTTGTATCGGGAATCAAATAACAACACCCAATCCCCATTATGGAACTCTCTTTCCTTAATGTGTTTATCATGCCAAGCCTTTCATTGTTGTTTGATTAACTTAGTTAAGTTCATCTAACTCACTAAGCTGTAAGACTCTTTCAACATGGGCATGTTGAGATCTAAGCCTAACTCCATTGTTGTTCTTAGGGTTTGGAGTTCAAATTCAATGGATAAAAGTGGTTTTTTCCCAAAAAATAACTCGTATGGAGTAAAACCGGTGGTTGATTTCCAAGTTGTGTTATAAGCCCAAACAACTTCAAGTAGTTTCCTAGCCAATTCTTTCCTCCCTGATGAAATTGATTTTGTTATAATGTTCTTTAGCTCCTTGTTAGTGACTTCTACTTGACCATTCACTTGAGGGTGATAGGGTGATGACTTCTTATGGCTTACCTGAAAATGATCAATGAAGGATAACAAAACTTTAGACATAAACTGGGGTCCTTGATCTATGAAAATTGTTCTAGGGGCTCCAAATTTGAGAAAAAAATTGTTATATAGGAAATCAACTACTTATTCTTCCTTAGCAACTTTTAGAGCTTGAACTTCTTCCCACTTGGTCAGATAGTCGGTACAAACCAAAATTTACTCTTTTCCTTGTGAAGGGGGTCCTATAGGACTGATAAAATCCAATCCTCACTTTTCAAATGGTTCAAGAACTACCTAGGGTTGTAGAGGCATTTCATTGGATGCAGTGGATCTCCTTACTCTCTGACATTCATCACAATTGCGAACATATTTCTTTACATCTTTAAGCATAGAGGGCCCATAATATCCTACACCCAAAATCTTATGGGACGTCTTCTTAGAAGAATAATGGCCTCTAGAGGTGTCATCATGGAAATCTCTAAGGATGCTATATGTTTCATTTTCCTTAACACAACGTATTAAAACCATGTTTGGAACACATCGAAATAGTATTATATTAATCCATTTGAAAGGAGCACTTTCTCGAATGAGGCATTTCCTCTATTTTGATGTGAAATCTAGTGGTAATTTTGAAGTGGCCAAGTTGTTAGCAATATCAACAAACCAAGGAGTCTTAATGGAGATAGAAAATGGATATTCATCTGGAAACTCATCTTGCACAAGAGCTATCTCCATTATCCTGTTTGATCCAAGATAAGAAGTCGGCAACTATGTTGAATTTTCCAGGTTTGTCAATAATTGTCACATTGAATTTTGTAGAAGTAATAACCACCTGATTATCCTTCTGTTTACTATAGGTTTGCTCATTAGATACTTGATCGTTGAATGGTCTGTAAACATAGTGACTTTGTACCCTATGATATAATGCCGAAATTTATTGATTGCATGGACTACAACTAGAAATTCTTTCTCTATGGTGGTGTAATTACGTTCAGTGGGGGTCAAATATTTATTGATGAAATAGATAGCATACTTTCCCCCATTTTCATCTTCCTGAACTAAAACCACCCCTATAACATCATTAGAAGCATCTGCATAAATATGGAATGGAAGGTTCCAATTAGGTCCACGTAGGACAAGAGGAAAGATGAGTTTCTCCTTAATAATTTCAAATGATGATTGACACTCTGGTGTCCAAATAAAATCGACATTCTTTTGGAGAAGGGAAAACATAGGGGCTGCAATCTTGTTGAAATTTTCTATGAATCTACGATAGTATCCAACATGTCCTAAGAAGCTTCTAACGCCATTTTTGTTTTTTGGAGTCTCAAGTTGTTGTATTACCTCAATTTTCTTAGGGTCCACTTTTATCCCTTCATTTGAGATGTGATGCTCCAATGCTATCCCTTGTTCTACCATTATTAGGCATTTTTCATGATGGAGGGATAGCCGATGGTCCTCACATCACTTCAACACTTTGTCCAAATTTTGAAGGCCTTCATCAAAATTTGACCTATACACAGTGAAATATTCCATGTAAACTTCCCCACAGTCATTCACTAAATCAACAAATATAGCTAGGATAGTTCTTTGAAATGTTGCAAGAGGGACGTTGCATAGCCTAAAGGGAAGGACTTGATATGTGAATGTTCCCCAGGAATAAGTAAAAGTTGTTTTGTCCTAGTCTTCTACTGCTACCTATATTTGGTTATATCCACTGAATCCATCCCAGAATGAGAAATACTTCCTTCTAGAAAAATTATCCAAGGCTTGGTCTATAGATGGCAAAGGGAAGTAATCTCTATGGGTAGCTTTGTTAAGTTCCCTATAGTCAACGCACACTATCCACTTCCCATTTTTCTTAGGGACCAATACGAGAGGCGAAACCTATTTGCTGTTAGAAATGGGATAAATAAATCCCACTTGTAGGATTTTCTCAATTTTAGTTTTAACAATATCTTTCAAAGCAAGATTGAGTCTTTGTTGTGGTTGACGAACAGGTCTAACATCCTCAGTATAGATGTGATGGGTACAAACACTGGGGTGTATTCCACTCATGTCTGTATAATCCCAAGCAAAAGCTTTAGATCTATTTACCAAAAAAACATAAAAATTGTGCTCTTCTGGTTTTGTCAACCAACTGTTGATATTCAAAAAATTTCCTAGTAGTAACATGATGGTTTTAACCCTTGGATGGTTGGAGGTGACAGTGTAAACTTCTCTAGTCAAAGTGTTGAGAGGACAACTGTGTGGTATGGTTCAATGAAGTCTGGAAATGTCTTTGAAGAAGTGTTTCATTTTCAAAATGATATTAGCCAAGGGGAAAGGTAATCCCATGAAGCTAGTGTAATCAGATTCAGTATGATCAATATTGATTGGCTATCCTAGTATCTCTTCTACGTCCAACATTTCCTTATCACTTGAGTCTATGGTAAGATTTTCCATGTTTTCTAATTCATCTTCTAACTCTTCACCGTGTTGTTTAATGACCACCATAGCAAGTGAGGCTAGATTCTCTTGTCCATTGGGACCATCTGGTTCATCAACTCAACTTTTGTTATGTTAAGTAAGTTTGGCGAGAGGATACAGGAATAAATGTTTACTATTAGAACCATGTGAAGTGGTCATTTCTCCCTCTCTACAATTAATCTTGGCTTCAATTGTAGCTGGCCAAGGTATTCCCAAGATAATAGGATATCTGTCCTTTGGTGTGAGGGACTGGATTACTTGAAAGTATACTGGATACTCCCAATCGTCAACCTTAACAAGAACATTTTCTATGAAAACTTTAGGAATAGCTATGGATTGATTTTCCATTTGTAACACTATAGTTGTGGAATGTAAATCAATGACTCCCAACTTTTCCATAATGTCAACCGTCATCACATTAATGGTCGCGCCTAGGTCCACAAGTGCATTAGGTATTGCTACCTCATTGATTGTCACTGTTATTAGTGAACTGACTGGATCATCATATTTTGAAGTTGTGGTTTTTCCAGCCAAAAAGCCAACTAGATAACCATTTATGTGAACAATATTGATCCGTTTTGGTTTCCATCCTAGTGTTTTGATACATAACTATTTGATCAGTTGGTTTAGTTCAGAAATCTCTTTAATTGCTTGTAATAAGCAAACTTTGATTTGAAGTTGTTTAATCTCTTGTATTAGCACGGTTTCGGTGGATGAGGTCATTTTGGAGGGTTTTTTGGGGTGGTAGGTTTAAGACACTCTGGAAAAGGAACTTGAGTTGATGCCTGAGTTTTCTCTTTTAAGGTGGAGTCCTTTAAAAGATCAGTTGGACGTTGACCACCTTCCTCCTGAGGTAACTCAAAATTTCTAGCTAAGGATTGTGGAAGGGTCTTGTCTTGATTACTCACTGGATCTAGCTCTAAAGGTGTGGAAGGTGTCTTAGATAATTCAACAAATTCTTTAATCAGCTCATCCACGATCTCAACTATGGTAGGCTATTAGAGCATTTTTCCTGACCTTAACTGCAGGTTTCCACAATGAATAACATTGAGTCCAATCAAATTTTCTTGTTCTGTAGAATACACTAGGGTGTTTTGATGATTGTTCTTTGGATTAGGAACAATTTGTGTTGGAAGTTGCGGTTGGTTAACTTGCTCATTTTTTTTAGGATTCTAAGGAGATAGTAAAATATTTTGCTATTGATTAGGCATCCTTCTTGGCCTAGAATAAAATTGATTTAGGGGTTGGTTCCATTGAGGAGTAGGATTTTGAGGATATCATTGTTGTTGAGTCTAATTTAACCATTGAGGGTTTCCCCAAGACTAATTTCACCATTCAGGTGGTCTCAAAGGATAAGTTCCCCAATTAGGTGGTGCTTGAGGCCAAGGTGCCACCCATTGATTATTATTTCAATTATTTGGGGGTTGCTAGGTGGGATTTGTGTTCTGGCCATAAGAGAAATTTCCTCTAGGTCTTTGATTCACAAGATTGATCTTTTCTTCATGAGTTGTCCTTTTCTTATAATTCTTGATTGCATTAAGGATCTCACATTGATCAGTAGCATGATTCTTCTCACAAACTTGGAAAACATCAACTTTTTCCAAGGGGCATTCTCTTAACAGATGTTTGTTTTGACACCGAGGATAATAGATGGATAAGGTCTCAGGATTACATGTTTTTAGGATTACATGTTTTGGACTATATTCCATCTAGTGTGGTATTTAGTTGAACAAGAATGTTAGTTTTAAGATTTTCTATCTCTTCACACAATTTTCCTATTTCATCGAACCTCTAAAAAGAGTAGACTTACAGATACCTCATCGAGTACGAGAGAAATTCTGGCATAATTTAGTGATATCATCAAGTCCAAGTTGGGAGACATCTCATTTTCCCATTAAATCTAGACTTCTCCTAGCATCTTCATCAAGTCCCTTGAGAAATATGGTTTTCAAAATTTCTAGACTGATGGCTTCTCCACCACAACATTTAGATAAGAAGATAAACCTATCCATGTAATCTTCTAGGCTTTCATCTTCGTTATGCCTTAGTTTGAAAAACTCCTCTTTCCTATCGCTAACTCTACAATAGCTCTGGTATTTGTCCAGAAAGGAAGATTCCATATCATCCCAAGAGGTTATTGACCCTAAAGCTAAACCCATGAACCAACGCATTGTTGAGTCTTTGAGTAGAGGGATTTTTTTTTAATTTTTGGTTATCATTCTTGTAGTCATATGCCTAACACAAAACTTTAAACTCAAATAGGAACTGGTCAGGATCTTCAGAGGATAAACCTTTGAAAGTTAGAAAAAAGGCTAGTGAAATATTTTTCATAAGTATATCATCATCTTGATCAATAGCAATAGGATAAGAAAATGTTCGTGCTCCCCCTGCCAAGTTAGCGCTATTTCTTTGGTCACCCATGACATTGAAAGGAATGCATTCCTCTTCAAAAATTTGTTCCTCTTCAAAGGTTTTTTCTAATTGCTAAGGTTTTGAGGTACGCAAAGGGATACTTTCCTCTACAAATGTTTTTTCTAATGGGTGAATTTTTGGGGTATACAGGGAGGTCTTAGGTTGATCCTACTTGATCAATTCTTCTATAAATTCTTCTGGTGATACTTCCTCCTCCCTGCTTGTGGTTGGAACGTCTTTTGGGGGTTTTTGGTATGTATCTTCTATGGGGCCCTCATTTCTTGACCATGCAGAAAAAGAAGCCTGACGACTATATTTTTTTCTAAAAAGAGGTATTCAAGCAATTTCCTACTAACACTAGAAAAGGTAGTGTCCCTGACAACAGTGCCAAAAAGTGATAGGTTGTCATGAGTTCATATCACTTTAGTTGAAAATGCACCAAATATATCGATCAAATAGTGTTCAAAGGTTGTATGCAATAGGAAACATCTCGACTAACTCTCCTAGTTTTTTTAATATTGGAACAGTTGTAAATAGAACTTAAACTAAAAGGCTATTAAACTAGAGATTGTAAAGTTGTTTTAAGCTATAAAACATGGGATTATTAAGCTAGAAAGCATAAAATGATTAAACTAGAAAGCATGTAAATTACCTAAAAAGGAATATTTTCAATAAAAATGTAAAGTTTAAATGACAACAACCATCAACTAACATTGAACTGTTAACAAAAAATAAACTTAACAACCTATAACTGATAACCAGAGTGGGTGCTCTGTAATTTCAAATAAACAAAACTAAAGATTGTAAACGAGAGGAATAAGTAACATAGCTCGACACATACAAACAAAATTTATTCACATTTATCATATGCAAAAAGTGACATAATTGAAAGCAAAGATACTTTATCCTACGAAATTCCCTCGAGTGGCCAGCTCTCAGGTATTTTAACGCCTAACTTAGATCACATAAACTTATGTATCTTCAAAATGAATTCATCCATAACAATTCCATTGCACAAAACTAGTAACTTAGGATAAGATTGATAAAGTTTATTTTATTCATATCATAAAAATTATAACACAAAGACATAGTTCAAAAACACATTATAACATCATAACGATATCACCCCCATTGTTTTTAGCAATTACATATATATACAAAACTGCTAACAAAATCCTAGATTTCAGATGGTGGAAGATCACCATTGAAAAAGTCTTTTAACATTATTTTAACTAACAACCAGACTGAGGTCCATAACATAAAGCATTTAAAAGGCTCAGAGAGGAGCTATAAAGTTTTAAAACAGAAAGTAAACAAAAAGCATTAAGAGACTCGATCCACTATGCACTCCTAAAATTTTGATGCCTAGACTTTCGATGCTTGTCTTCAACTGCTTTGAAGTCTACTTTAAAATCTACTCGACTGTGCATAATGACCTGTACAATACTAAAAAATATGCCATTATGTTAGCGCTAATCAGCTTATTTCAATTGATTTAGGAAACAAAGATTATAAACCTTTTTACAAAAAAGTAAACAATTATTAATCCTAAAAATAAATAATTGGCAGGGTAAAAGCAATTGAGAGAAATAAGGAAGGGCATTTGGCTTATCATATTCATGAGGTTATTTAAACCCCATCAGAACACAAATGAAAATATTGAATTTGATTCTAGGATCCAAAAAAACTAATGTTAAATGAAAAATCAAAGTTTCAAATTTTATTTTGTATTACTGTTTTCAAACACTACTATTGAATGAAAGATATTTTGTATTACTCTTTAGTACTGTTTATTACTATATTTTGTATTACTATTATTTACTTGCAACTACTACTTCATCCACTACTTGAGAAAATAAATAAATACCGCAGTACATTTATAAAAACAAAAGGTCCTAGATACATGACTACTATTTTCTAAAACTATAGATTGGTAAACACTGGGTGTTATAAAAATTGTAACCCACTCATTGTTGTAAAACCAGATCTAAGTGCAGAAAAAGAGAATCAATTGGGTGGAGACATGAAAGTCTTATCTGAAACATATGAATTATGTAATCATAAATACACTTGTTGCAAATAACTTGTTAAAAGAAACATATGAATTATGTAATCATAAATACACTTGTTGCAAATAACTTGTTAAAAGAAACATATGGATCATGTAATCATAAATACACTCTCAAAGTTGGGAAAAAAATGACTACAAAGGTACATGAAATTATTTAAAAAATTCAAAACTCTATCCCTTTGCTTGCAACCAATCCAACAAAATCCCAAAAATATTTGTTATGAGAATTCTATGGCATGCTAGTAATAAAAAATAAGAGGATGTACTAGAAAGTATGTAATGAAAAAGGAATTTTCTCTAAAAACACTTGGAAATAAGCATACCAAAGTGAATGACATAGATTATATATTGACTGAAGATGTTGTTCTTGCTCATGAGAAGTGGAGGAAGGAGCATGTGCAGTATGTGCAAGGGGAAAATGGTAATGCAAAAGTGGATTAACTCAAAAGGTTTTCTATTCCATATGAATTTGTGCAAGCAAAGAAAGAGAGATGATGCTATAAGTGGAGTTGAACAAATGAATCCAAGCATTCTTGAAGTTGACAATTCCATGGAACAAATACAATTGGAAATGGATGATAATTAAAAGGAAAAACTAGATCCAAGTGCAGAAAAAAAGAATCAGTTGGGTGGAGGCATGAAAGTCTTATATGAAAAGGAAAACAAGTTCCATAACGAGCTTTCCAAAAGAAACATCTGCATACTCTAAAGACACTACAAAAGCAATAGTTGGAAATGCTCAAAGTGGAGCAAAACAATTGAAGACTAAAATTAACCAATTAAAAAGGGAATTAAAACACAAGAAGAAGTTGGCATGGTCAAAAGAAGAGGAGCTTAATGATATTCGGAGAGAGTTGCAATCTAAAAGACAAGAATTTGATAAAATAAAGACAACAATCGAAGGTGTTGTTGCACAACTGATAGGTCAAAATTCAAAGGTGTTGATGCACAACTGATAAAAGTCAAAAGTCAAAGGTGTTGTTGCACAACTGATAAAAGTTTAAGATGCCACAACAATAGCTACATTGGAGGTTGGTGGAGGAGGGAATTTGTGTAATGTGGTAGTGGATTCATAATAGATAGGAAAGCTCCCACTTCAAATAGGACATCTACATACAGAAGTAACAATTATCCCTTTAAACAAAATCCAAGCCCATACCATTTCCTCAACAACTCAACAATCACCAACCAAATTGGTGAGCAATGGAAATGCAAGGCTGCCACTATCTCTTGTTGCATATGAAGATGAAATTCAACCAGCTATGCAATTTTGTATTTCGTATTGCATGAGTTTGCAACAATTCAAATGCTACAAAGAGGATGTTTTTCAACAAAGTGGTCTTCTTACTGGTGAAAGTCATAGGCAAGGAAGTGAATTGTATGGGCTTGGATTTTGTTTAAAGGGATAATCATTACTTTTTTATGTAGATTTCCTATTTGAAGTGGGAGCTTTCCTGTATGTTTCATATCCACTACCACATTACATAAATTCACTCCTCCACCAACCTCCAATGCAACTATTGACGTGGCATCTCAAACTTTTATAAGTTGTGCAACAACACCTTTGAATTTTGACCTATCAAAATATTTTTTAGGACCATTATAGGTAAGTTGAACATTTCTTGCAACTTTTTTGTGCATTTTATGTTCCTAACATATGACAATATTGAAATGGAATGTTTTTTGAAATGAAGGGTTGTTATAAAATACGAAGGTGAACTTCAATACATTATTTCTTTACAATTTGCATAATAAAAAGTGCTCATTGAACAAGAATCAAGAAGTGAGTCAGAACCTTGTGTGCTTTCCAACCTGCAACTTATATGCATTTTTCTATTCTAAATTGTGTGAGGGGGAAAATCATAGAAGCTAAACAAGGTAAAAGTAAATGAAATAGAGATCTAATCTAAATAAAAAAAACTAATCTAGATCTATTCCTACACTCATGAAATGACTTTCTAAGCTGCTGAAAATAGAATTAAAATCCTACGATTATCACAATGAAATTAAAAGCAAAAGCAACAAGTTGCCATCCCATGTCGAAGGTGTTTGCATGATGTCATATTGTTCATATCATTGCGAAGCCTCCATTCTTGTATGCAAGAAGCTTTGATACATTGCGTGTGTTGGGTGATTGAATATATGTTGAAGCTCTATCAAGGAATATTGGCAGTACTTCGTTATGTAAATGATGTTGATTCTTCAATCCTTTTTTGTGAGGAAAGAGGTTTGTTATATAGAAATTGGGATTTGAAATGGACAATTGGGAGTGTGTAGTAGAATATATTGATTGACGGTCGAAAGATGTTGAGAGGATTTAGACATGAATAATTTGTGCAAAATAGATTACATAATCAGTGTGATTGAATAAATGTTGAGCAATTTGTGAAATTGATGAAATAGACAGAGAAATTCATGAAATTGAAGAAATCAATTTGAGCCTTCAATGGGATTGAGGAAATTATGTAGAGCGATTTGTGAGATTGAAGAAAGTTGGTGAGGAAATCATGTTGAGAGCTCAAAGGTGGTGAGGATAATTCAATTAATTGATTTAATTAATTAATCCTTTTTGGCGTTTAGCGTGCAAATCAACTTTGACTTTTGCAAACAAAGTTGCATTATTTTGATTTGATTTTTGATGATGTTTTGAATAGTTATTTAAATTATTCAAATTTGGAGGGAAAGTGAGTTAATTAAATTATTATGATTTAATAATTTAATCAACTTGGGGGAATAAAGTGATTTAGTAACGTAATTAAATAATTGGTGTTATTTAACTAATCAGGACAAATTCAAGTGAGATTAGGACTTTATTAAATAAATGAAATTTATTTAATTGGTTAAAATGATAAAATGTGAATTAATTAAATAATGTTGTATTATTCAATTAATAACAAAAGTAGTGTTTTTTGGACTTTATCAAATAAATGGAATTTATTTAATTAGTCAAAAATGACGAGAAAGTGAATTAATTAAATAATGTTGTATTATTCAATTAATAGGGGAAATTAGGGTTTTGGATACAATTGATGTGAAATGCAGTGATGTTCGATGATAATGATGTCGATGATGTAAAAATGTCATTTAGGGTATGCGATAGGTGTTAGGTCAATTTTCATGTCTACACAAACGTATGGAGATATTCAAATGCAATGTTTACTCAAGCCAAGGGTTGTTATACGATATGAAGGTGAACTTCAATGCATTGTTTTGTTACAGTCTACATAACAAAAATTTCTCATTGAAGAAGAATTGAGAAGTGAGTCTTAAACCCTATGTGTTTTTCAACCCGCAACTATTATGTGCATTTTTATGTTCCAAACGTATGGAGATATTCAAATGCAATGTTTACTCAAACCAAGGGTTGTTATACAATATGAAGGTAAACTTCAATACATTGTTTTGTTATAGTTTGCATAACAAAAAGTTCTCATTGAATAAGAATTGAGAAGTGAGTCACAACCCTGTGTGTTTTCCAACCTACAACTATTATGTGCATTTTTCTATTCCAAACATATGAAGATATTCAAATGCAATGTTTACTCAAACCAAGGGTTTTTATACAATATGAAGGTGAACTTCAATACATTGTTTTGTTACAATCTGCATAACAAAAAGTGGTCATTGAACAAAAATTGAGAAGTGAGTCACAACCCTATGTGTTTTCCACCCTGCAACTATATTGTGCATTTTCTATTCCAAACATATGACGATATTGAAATAGAATGTTTTCTCAAACCAAGGGATGTTATAAAATATGAAGGTAAATTTCAATACATAGTTTTGTTATAGTCTGCATAACAGAAAGTTCTCATTGAACAAGAATTGAGAAGTGAGTCACAACCCTGTGTGTTTTCCATCCTACAACTACTTTGTGCATTTTCTGTTCCAAACGTATTGATATATTCAAATGCAATGTTTGTTGAAAGTAAGGGTTGTTATAAAATATGAAGGTGAACTTCAATACATTGTTTTGTTACAACTTGCATAACAAAAAGTGCTCATTCAACAAGAATTGAGAAGTGAGTCACAACCCTACATGTTTTCCATCCTGCAACTATTTTGTGCATTTTCTATTCCAAATGTATTGAGATATTCAAATGTGATGTTTGCTAAAAGGATTGCTATAAAATATGAAGGTGAACTTCAATACATTGTTTTGTTACAGTCTGCATAGCAGAAAGTGCTCATTGAACAAGAGTTGAGAAGTGAGTCGCAACCTTGCATGTTTTCCATATTGCAACCTTTTTGTGCATTTTATGTTTCAAACATATGATGATATTGAAATGGAATGTTTGCTTAAAGAAAGGGTTGTTATAAAATATGAAGTTGAACTTCAATACATTGTTTTGTTATAGTCTACATAATAGAAAGTTCTCATTGAACAAAAAATGAGAAGTGAGTCACAACCCTACATGCTTTCCATCCCGCAACTTTTTTGTGCATTTTCTGTTCCAAATGTATGATGATATTGAAATGGAATGTTTGCTAAAAGTAAGGGTTGTTATAAAATATGAAGGTGAACTTCAATACATTGTTTTGTTATAGTCTACATAACAGAAAGTGCTCATTGAATAAGAATTGAGAAGTGAGTCACAACCTTACGTTTTTTCCATCTTGCAACTTTTTTGTGCATTTTTTGTTCCAAACGTATGACAATATTGAAATGGAATGTTTGCTGAAAGTATTATGAAATATGAAGATGAACTTCAATACATTGTTTTGTTGTACATTCTGCATAATAGAAAGTGATAATTGAACAAGAATTAAGAAGTGAGTCACAACCATGTGTGTTTTCCTTCTTGCAACTATTTTGTGCATTTTCTGTTCCAAATGTATTGAGATATTCAAATGCAATGTTTACTCAAACCAAGGGTTGTTATAAAATATGAAGGTGAACTTAAATACATTATTTTGTTACAGTCTGCATAATTGAAAGTGCTCATTGAACAATAATTGAGAAGTGAGTCACAACCCTGTTTGTTTTCCATCTTACAACTTTTTTGTGCATTTTCTGTTCTAAATGTATGATGATATTGAAATGGAATGTTTGCTGAAAGTAAGGGTTGTTATAAAATATGAAGTTGAACTTCAATACATTGTTTTGTTACAGTCTCCAAAACAAAAAGTGCTCATTGCATGTGCTTACATTTGTAAGTAAGTTGACATAAATAATAAGACTTGAGGTGGAATTTCCTACCATTATTTGATGGCATTTGACATTGTTTATAATGAAATTTTACATGCCAACAAAAAGTGTCATGAAATCTGCAAGAACATAGTCTTATATTTTTTTAATTAAGAGGGGTAAACACTTTTGACCCAGAGCTATGAACTGATGAGGTCACAAACGGGGGACCTCATCCCCAATATAAATTTTCAAAAACTACAACCCAAAGGGATTTGAGCCTCGATGAAAAGATTAACAATACAACTTAGCAATCACACCATGCCACTATTGGAAGAAGACTATAGTCTTCAAACATACCAAAATAATGTAATTCCACAACATAATTGTTCAATAATTACATGATCAAAGATAATGTAATTCCACATCATAATCGTTCAATAATTACATGATCAAAGATCGAATGAAAAATGAATATTCTCAGCCTCTCTCATCCTCTCTTACACTACCTTTTATGTGCAATTGAGGAGACACTCAGATAAAATCTTATAGGCTTCTTTGGGCCCTTGGAACTGACAGTGGGGTGATTTCACTTGCATGGATCCTTGTTGTTGTATGTGTAACAAGAGGGTTCAAAAGCCTCTACTTCGACCATTGCATTTTCAACACCTTTAGCCTATAAAAAACCCATCAATATAAATGACTATGTTCAACAATTAATGTATGGATATAAGGAAAAGGTAGCATCAAATCTAAGAGCAAAGAAAGAGAATCAGTTGGGGGGAGAGATGAAAATCTTATGTAAAAATGCAAACAACTTTGTAACACATTTATATATATGGAATGAAATTATTTACGTGTACATGTGGAGGAGAAATACAATTGGAAATAGATGAGAAGGAAAAGGAAAAATAAGATGGACCAAGAAACGTTACCAATAAGGTCAAGGCTTGATTTTATTACTTCTTTGCCAGAAATTGAAGGAAATTGAGAAATTGAGCAGGCTAGTGTCAAGAATTGATAAAATCGGGCCTTGACCTTATTGGCTAGCCTACTCACACCTACCACTTCCTTGTTCATCCTTGCCCTATAACGTCAATAATATTAACATCACATCAAATTCAAATGCATGCAACTAATTCATTCAAAATATGAAAATGCACGTTCAAAAGCATATTTCAAAATTACCCTTTATTCCACTTTCTTCTTCTGAAGGAACCAAGGACATTGTGTTTTCCAATATACTGTTAAAATCAACATATTCATAACATAAATGAATTTTTATAAATGAAATCACACAGACACTCTAAAAGTGTAACGCTCGTCGTGCAAACCCCAGAGAACACACACAATGCAACAATTTTTTTAAAACAATTAAATTAAACATGCAAACACATTATACCATAATCACATAACACATTACGTAACATTAACACACTTAGTTCTCTGGGGCACGAGGTTACATCGCAACAACTAAACGGAAAACAAGATAAAGATTACAACATAACCATTTATTTTATAATATCCATGAATGAGAATACATCCAATAACCATGATGCAAGAATAATAAACATCACATAATACAACCATAATAATTCTCTTAATAAAGATACAAATGATCCTAACTATTACATCATCATTTTAATGTTACATTACAATCTCCTGATAAATGAATTACATTGAATTTCCCAACATGGGGATTGATACAAGAACAATGAAATCTGAAATACAAAGTGAACACTGGTACAACTCCAACTGCGGAAATGCTGAGAAGACAAGATGTTGATGGGGAACCCAACGGGTGCGGAGCACGTTCCACCCAACCATGTGAGTTACAAGTAACTCACCCCCGTGCTCAGAGGTGACGAGGAAGAAAACCCGACCATGAATGTCAAACCGACTCAACAACAACATGGTACAAAACAAGTACAACTCAAGGCATACAATGAACAACCATCAACGTTCACAAATCACAAAACAAATTAAAACTAAGAAACTCATCACATTAAAATGAAGTATCACCAATTATACAAGTAACCAAATAGTAGTCATAAACCAAATTCACAAGAATTAGAAACATCATAAAGATACAATATCCAGAGGCAACTACAAACAAAGCACAAGGGTGTCAAGTGGAGAGTGTCATCGCATAGCTCTCATGGGATTCTCCTGGCCCTTCCTCCAACTGAGGCGCCGACACCCATCTATGGATCTCCTAGCCCTTCCTCCTAACTAAGGCCGGCACCAGGGTAGCTAATGCGGAGCCGATAATCTCTCATGAAGAAGACTATGAATTTTCCAACCACGGCCTTCTTAGTCTATCACTAGTCTATGGTAGCCCTAATGCATAGATGAGGAATCTAGTTTTAATTATCTTGTATGTTTTACTACCCATCCCCCTACATTCTATTGTTTAGGTTATCACTTGTTTAACTACTCTTGCGTGGGTTATCCTGAGCCCTTCCTCATTCTGAGGCACCGGCGCCCACGAAGAGCCACTCTCCCTATGACCCCTAACATATCTCAAATCGGCAAGGGTTGAACTAAAACATATTAAACATAATACTAAAATCCACACATGCAAGGTATTATTCCTCTCGCAACAACACATAACAAACTATCATAAGAAAACGTTCAACCCTTCCAAGCATAAACCATTAAGCTTCAAAACCAAAGGTATAACTAAGATGAGGACAACTTCAAAATAAACATGCCTCTGGACTAGGGTTACAAGACAATAGGGTTCCCACATAGACAACACTAAGCGATAAAGAAAAACATAACATAAAAGGAAAACTCACATCACACTTCGTAAGGTTGCACCATTAAGTTTGATTCCAATCCCAATTATGTAAGTAAATACGATTGTCTCAATAAGGTCCACAATCACATTTAAAGGCTAATTCTTGTCTAAACAAATTTGTTTAACCAAAACAATAATTAAACAGTGCCCTTTTTAAATATATAAAAAATTACTTAATTTAAACAAAATTGAACATTTGAATACAATACAAAATTACATTCTTAAAATGTAATAAATTAACATTAAAATTAAATAATTATAATTTCATTTTTGAATAAATAATATTAAATGAAATGATTATAATTTTATTTATTTTTTTAAATAAAATACATTATAATTATATTTTAAAAATTATAAATGCATATAAAAATATAAATATAAATATATATATACATACATATATATATATATATATTTGAAATAAATAATAAACAAAACAACAACAAAAAAATAATATAAAATAAATCAAAAGGGTCGTAGCCCATACTGCATGCAGCAGTTTTATTGACTGCTGTGCACAGCAGTCATAAAGACTGTTGTGTGTAGTACGCACCACAGGGCCGAGGGTGAAGGTACGGCTTTGGCTGTCCCTTCTACCCTCCCCTGTACAATGCATTCATTTCTTTTACATTTTTTTAAAAGAAAAAGTTTCGATATAAAAACACATAAAATATGCTTTTACGGAAATCCAAAATTATAAAGTTCATTCCATGTCAAGCATACGGCCGATGCACAGATTCACATAATAAAAAATAAATAAACCAAATACTTATATATATATATTAACATCTAGAATAAAAGTACAGAGGGTAAAATACAATAATAGAATAAAATACAGAGCAATGAATAATTCATACATAATTATATATTTACAAACCCTCAAATTTATTATCCTCAATAAGGAAATCATTTTTCCTTAAATTCTATTATTGTTAAGTTGAAAATTTCAGAAGCTAAAGGTTTTTGATTTGACAGATTGGAAGCAGTTCAATAATTTTTTTTTTTTTTCTTTAAAGTTCTAGTCTAATATCTTTCACTAGTTTTCAGTTCAAACAACAGTTTTCTTTCTTCACACAAATCATATTTAATAACTAATATTTTTCTCTAAAGCAGAAAGATGAAAGAGATAGTACGAGAAGGAAAATACAAGTGGAACTTGGTGTCCAGCGCTTATTCAAAAATCTGATGATGCCCGTTTGATTCTGATGACCTCGAAGAGCTCCCTGTGCATGCTTCCAAATCTCCTCTACAGAATTTTTCCCTCAAACTCAAATCCGATTCTTTGTTCAGAAAACTCTCCAGGACAATAACTAGTAATAGATTGAAAATCCCTTTCTATAACTCTCCTCAAAATACAGCAAAAGATTCCAATATCCTTTCTAAAATTCCAAAATAGAAAGCCAATATCTTGTGCAACTTCTGTAACAATAATCCTCTGTCTGTGAAAACTTACAAAAATTCTCAATTAAATAAAAGATATTGTCCATTTCTTCCAAAACTCTAAAAATAAAAAATAAAAGAAAATAATTCTTTAAAAGCCAGCTTTTTAATCAGATCTATATTCTTATTCGTTCTCACAACTTTTTCATTCTTTTATTTGTTTTATTGTTTTAATTTCTATTTTTACCACTTTTCTTGCACCTCACATTATCTATCTAATTTAAATAATTTATTCTAATAACTATCCTCCACCAGATAATTGATTAAAATAATTAAAACACATTTAATATTTAATTATCATTTAATTGAAACACAAGACTTTCAAAAATAATTAAATCATTTAAATATTTAAATAGAACTTAATCTAACATTAAAATAAACAATTATTTCAATCATTTAAATAAAATAAATCATAACTTATAAAATGCCACCTTAAATAAAATATGAAAAAACACAAAACACAAACCACAAATGACGACAATTACAAAAATGAACAATACCAATCAAACAAGACGGTTTGACATCATGGGATGGGATGACTTCATCGTCACCTCTATTTCAACAACATTTAACCATTTATTGGTGTCAGCCCGCCAAACAGGTGGAATCGACTTGTATGCAATACTGCATACAAATGAAGTTGTGTACATGTGCATACATATATATATAATCAAAGCATTAAATTAAAGCACTGCATTGTGAGAAGGAATCGCAACATAATAGGGCACTTGCGAACGAGTGATGTTATATTGTCCTTCATCACACCTATTCTAACAATTATAATATAACCAATAAATTAGCATTTCTAACTAGCAATCATCTCATAACATATTTAATTAAATCACTGCATCATATCATAATTCTAAAAATCAACTAATATATAACATCATGTAACCATAATGTCATAAAATAATCATGTCCATAATGAAATAACAGCATCATCTAGCATCTAACTAACAAATCAACAATAACAGTATCATCATAGTATGAGTATCAAAACAAAACATAACACTCTGAGTCCAACTAGCAACGGAGGGTTATTACAAAGTCAAAAAAATTGAGATTGATTACACACAAAAAGTATTCAAGATATTGAAAAATCTATCCAAGAAATGTCACCAATAAGGTCAAGGCCTGATTTTTCTGCTTCCTTGCCAGAAATTGAGAAATTGGAATCCCCTCATCCTATTACATCAATGTAGCAGGATAACGAGATTCCTTTTTCTCAAAATTTCTACCCATTTGGGATAGGAAAATGTGCCTTGAAAGGGCAGCAAAGAAGAAAGGGTGCATGGGGAGGAGATCATTTTTCATGGCAAAATTTTTCCTCCCCAGAAACCCTTTCTTTTTTGTTGCCCTTTTGAGGCACGTTTTCTTGTCTCAAATGGACACTAACTTGCTCATGCCCACCACTTCCTTGTCCATCCTTACCCTATAATGGAAATAATGTAAGCATCACATCAAATTCAAATACATGCAACCAATTCATTCAAAATATCAAAATACACGGTTCAAAAGAAAATTTCAAAATTACCATTTCTTCCACTTTCTTCCTTTGAAGGAACCAGGGACAGTGTGTTTTCTATTATACTATCAAAATCAACATATTCATAATAGAAATGAAAATTTCTAAATGAAATCACAAAGACACTCTAAAATTTGAGCAAAAAGTGACTCCAAGGACACAAAAGTATTCAAGATATTGAAAACTCTATCCAAGAAATGTCGCCAATAAGGTCAAGGCCCAATTTTTCAGCTTCCTTTCCAGAAATTGAGAAATTGGAAACTTTTCATCCTATTACATCAATGTAGTAGGAAAAAGAGTTTCCTATTTCTCAAAAATTTTGCCTAGGAAAACGATGTCCTCCCTAGGCACCCTCTCTTCTTTGCTGCCCTGTTGAGGCACATTTTCCTGTCCCAAATGGACACTAACTTGCTCACACCCACCACTTCCTTGTCCATCCTTTTCTTGTAATGGTAGGAATGTAAAATTCACATCAAATTCAAATACACGCAACCACTTCATTCAAAATATCAAAATACATGTTAAAAAATAGATTTCAAAATTACCCTTTCTCCCACTTTCTTCCACTTTCCATTTTAAAGTACACATTTGTGGTTGCCTGTAATATGTAAAAAATTTGCAAGTGTTATGGGACAGTTAAAGTTCCAAAATTTATTGCATCGTTTGTTGTAAGCAAGCATATATTTTTTCAATTATAAGAAACAAAATTTTAAGGTGGACTTCCTTACATTCTTGGTGCGTAGGAAACAAACTTTTTTCACAAGCAAATAACTGACAGGGGATAGCGTGTTTTCCAACACTGCAAATAATGTGAGCATTTTTTTTGTTACAATCAGATGAAGATAGTGAAATACCATTTTTACTGTTACAAATAACATTTAATACCATTATTCATTTGAAAGTATCAATAATGAGAAAAATAGTTGAGTTCAAATGATTTAAATGTCAACCTTTTTCTTTCATTTATAAGCAAGCTACCATAAAAAAAAGGACTTCAAGTGGCATTGCCTACCGATATATTTAATATTAACATAAATAGAATGTACATTATAAACAAAGCCAAACGATGCATCCATGGTTGGATGTAATATGTAAAAAAATTGTGAGTGTTACAAACAGTTAAAGTTCCAAATATTTTTACATCGTTTGTTATAACCAATCATATATTTTTCAACCATGAGAGGAATTTCAAACACAATTTTTAGTCTACCTAACACTTGTGATAAATTTTGAAATTACCTTTCATTACATTCTTTTTGTTTAAATAAAATAAACTTTTGAATACATTCATATTGTTAATATAATTTCCGGTGGGGGATACATAAAAGTATCCAAAATCAACTGAGGTGTCACCAACCAAGTAGATTCTCACTGTGTAAATAACTAAAAAAAAATCATTACATTCATACTATCTATGTGTAATTGCATGTTCAAAAAAACTAGGTGTTATGAAACTTGCAACCCAAATACTATTTTCAAACGCTTTACAAGTAACAAACCAATTGGTTACTCACCCCTTAGGTGAATTTGGATAGTATTATATATCCCTGACCTACAACTCCACCCTATGCTCTAAAACCTTCAGCTTTCAACATGCAAAATGAAAGAACTCACAACATAGAGTGTTTTCCAATAACAATACTTGTTACAATTTAAAACACGTCTTAGTCACATCATCCTTCCCACATGTGGTGCTCGGATAACTTCTCACGCAGGGAATAGAATGTTGACATATTTCGAAGTGACGATAAAATGAAGGATTTCATTTGGCTTCAGTGTGTAGAGGATTTTACAACATTGTGTGGGTTGGAGGTTTCATAAATCATGCACTCAACTCCCACTGTGTTTTTCCAACCTGCAATCATACAAATTGTTACTGTTTGTTGGAAAAAATTGGGCACTTATAAAATGGTGTCTTTCATTACATTCCTACTATTTAATTAACAAAATCTTTTGAAGACATTCATACTGTTTTGTAAAATTCCAGGTTGGAAAGCACTAGTTTTATAAAATCTGCAACCCACATAATGTTTTAAAACCCGCATAATGTAAAGCACTAGTTTTGTCACTTTTATAATCTGTCTTGACAGGCCCCACACTATGTTGTCCCCTCAATGGATGCAACTATTCTTCGACAAAACACATTGCTAGAGTTGAAACTTCCCCACTTTCCTCACCATGATGTTTCTTCCCGTCTCCCAGTTTCATCACTTTTATCATCTGTCTTAGCGGGCCCTGCACTACATCGTGTCATCATGTTATGTATGTTTCTATGAATATTATTATGTATATTTTTATGTATTTTTGTATGTACATAGGTACATTTTTTTGAGAGATTAGTTGTGTCCATAGAGGGTTTTACAACATTATGTGGGTTGAAGGTTTCATAAATCATGCACTCACATTCCATTGTGTTTTCCAACTTGCAATCATACAAAGTGTTAATGGTTGTTGGAAAACACTATGTGTTTAAAAAATGGTGCCTTTCATTTCATTCCTACAGTCTAAATAACAAAATATTTTCAACACATTCATACTGTTGCATAAAATTCCAGGTTGCAAAACACTGGTTTTTCAAAATTAGTGACCCACATAATGTTTTAAAACCCTTTACAAGTGACAACCCAATCGATTACGAACCCATCACCTTAATTCCATTAGTTTTTTGTCTCCCCCACCTACTCTCCAACCTTTCACTTTCAACCTGGAGAATGAGAAAACCCACAACACAGAGTTGTTTCCAATAACATTACTTCTTACATATTAAAACACACGTCTTAACCACGTCAACTCCCCCTCCTACCCACGCTGAAAGGATAGATTCTCACGCAAGGAAAAGAACACCAGTGTCATTCAAAGCAACAAGAAAACTGATTTGACAAAATTGTTAGGGAGAAGATAAAGTGTGGACAAAACACACCTATGTATGTAATGTTATATCATAACCCCCATCCCCCATCCCACGCACTGGACAAAACACACCAATGGAAAGACTTGACGGATGGTTAGGAATGTGTCATCATATGTCCCGTCTTTGAAAAAGGACCATGCAACCTAAAAGAAATCAAAAAGCAATAGACAAAACACACCTAAACATCGCCTTTTTCCACATTTTCATTTTGTAGTTTGTTGGGGAGCGCATGTGGAATGAAGTTTTGTCTATTGTATTTGGAGGTTGAATGAGAGTCGAGGGTCTACACTACCTAAACGCAGTCGACAGGTGTGGTGGCTAGCTAGCAGGTATGTATATCTACCATTTCTATATCTTCCATGTTCATTAAGAAAATGGGTTTTCATTGACAAGAAAATAAAGGGTTTTGCTTGTGTAAAGGGTTTTCATTTGAAATGTAGAGCTCTTTATGTGTTTTTGTGTAAAGGGATAATTAAAAGGATGCAATATCATCATTCATTGTTGTTTTGAGAATTTCCCATGTAACACGACCACGTTAAGGAGGAAACATCCTTCATGTAAAATTTTGGGATATAATAGGCACACAATAATGTAACATTTAAAAAAAAAATTAAACTAGAAATTCTTTGCATTCACCACAATAAGCATCTCATCTATAAATAAATGATAACTTATTAATGCAAAATAAATTTTGGAAATTTAACTAACTAGTACACTTGCAATTCAAGCTATGACAGCTAGAATCACCTGTATTTAGTGCAAAAGCTTCACGTCTCCTAAAGCATCCTTCTTAATCCACCTGCCCTTGTTTTATTCAATTTTGTTTCCTCAAATATATCAACCACCTAGAAGGAAGACAAGTGTTAGCAATAAATTAAATTGGAAAATTAAAGACATTTGGTGCTACAAAGAATTCTTTCTATTTCAAATCTCACCAATATAGGATTACATGTTGTGGTGAGTGCAAAATTCCAACTTGTACAAACAATAAACAAACATATTAAACTGCACAATGGGAGTTTACTTCCAATTTAACCTATCCCTAACACTAGTAATATATATCAACAATTGCATCTGTCATTCTGCCATTTTGTAGGAACTGTGAAGCACTGAACATTCATTTAGATATATAAAAACTCATCTCTCCTGACATATGAAAAAGGCCATAACTTGCAATAATCAACAAGGTCATAGAATACAGACAAGAAGGATACCACATACCACTATCAAACTTATGTTTATATCCTGTGTCTCTCAATGAACATCTAAATGATATATTGGTATCGTAACCATAGTTCAATGATATTGTAAACTAAACCATTACTTATACAAACGACTGGAAAATATAGATTATTGCAAGAATAAAGGTTAATGAGTCAACAAAATCCTTGGTGATCACCTTGATTGACCAAAAAATAGCAGCTAATCTATTGAAAAAACACACCTATGTACATACAAAAATGCATAGAAACATATACAAAAACATACATAGAAACATACATAACATGAAAAGAAGAAAAAATTGGATATCAATGAAAAAAAGAGAATTAGTTGGATGGAGACATGAGAGTCCTAAGTGAAAAGGTAGACAAATTTTGTAAACAACTTATTAAAAACAAAACATCTACATTCTCTAATCAGAAAGACACTCTCAAAGCTAAGAACAATATTTAGGTTGTAGGTTTCATAACACATATTGTTTTCCAACATGCAATTACATATAGACAACATGCTTCTAATGAAAACCTTAAAGTTTGTAGACAGTAAGAATGTACTAAAGTTGATTCACCTTCGCAATTTATAGCAACTCTTACACAAAAAAATTGCAATTCGATTTCCTCATATGATTTAAAAATAAATGCAGAATATAATTTGCAAGTTGGAAAACACATTGTGGTTTTCCATTTATTTCATTATGTACATTCAAAGTTATGTGGTGGAGAGTGTAGGCAGAATTTCTTGAAGATCTTTTGTTAATTAGGCAATAGGAATGCAACGAAAGGCACCGTTTAATAAACACCCACTTTTTTCCAACAACCATTAAAACTCTAAATGATTGCAAGTTGGAAAACATCGTGGGAGGTGAGTGCATGATTTATGAAACCTCCAACCCACACAATGTTGTAAAACCCTCTACGAACTCAACTAATCTCCTGACAAAACATACCTATGTACATACAAAAAGACATACATAGCAACATACATAGAAACATACATAACATGATGAAATGACATAGTGCAGGGCACACTAAGACAAATGATAAAAGTGATGAAATCGGCATACGGGAGGAAACACCATGGCAAGGAAAGTGAGGAGGTGTCCCATCGCATCAAATTACGTCAATATTTTTTTTCCTTGTGCAAGAAGCTATCCATTCACTGCAAGCGGGAAGGGAGTTGATGTGATTAAGACATGTATTTTACATTGTAACAAGTATTGTTCTTGGAAAACACTTTGTGTTCTGGGTTTTCTCATTTTGTAGGTTGAAAGAAAAATGTTGGAGAGAAAAGGGGCATTGCAGGAAGGGAAGATGACCATCCGAGTTGAGGTGAGGGGTTTCTAACCAAATGTATGTACATAGGTACGTCAACTCAATTTTCTTAATTTACCAATTGGGTTGTTATGTCTAGAGGGTTTTACAACACTGTGTGGGTTGCAATTTTTTCTTAAAACTCAGTATTTTCCAATCTCAATACATTCTAACTATCTAATTCACAAAAGGCTCTCAAAGCAACCAAAAAACATACCAAATTGAGGTGAGAGGTGAGTAACCAATTGGTTTGTTACTTGTAAATTAAAAATTATGTGGGTTGCAAATTTGAAAAACCAATGTTTTGCAACTTGGAATTTTACAAAACAATATGAATGTAATTTAGATAGTACAAACAATGTGAGTATGAGTTGTCATTTTTAGAGCTTTTTTCTAGCATGGGAATTGGAGGCGAATTGGCGTGTGCATTTTCAGTTTGGAGAAAGGAGGAAAACACTCTGTATTTCATGTTTGCACATTGAAAGATGAAGGTTGGAGTGCACGTGTAGGATTTGGAAGAGAAAACCAACAAAATTGAGGTGAGGGGTGCTAAGCAATCGGGTTGCAGAGGGTTTTGCAAGACTATATGGGTTGCTTGTTCTTAACACCTAGGGTTTTCCAACATGAATTTTTACAAAACAAAATGAATTTCTTGAAAAGCTTTTGTAATTTAGACAGTGCAAATGTATTGAAAGGCCCCTTCAAAATTTATAAGGACTTTTAATTTGAGTAAAAATTGCATGTAAATTTTGCATGATTGAAAAAAAAAGCGCACAAAATAATTGTAATTTGGAAAACACAATGTGGGTTTTCAATTATTTGAATCTCCTTCTTTAAATGTAAAGAGTTGTCTCACGGGTGGTGGCTTGCTTCTTAACACATATGGTTTTGCAAAATGGAATATTGCAAAACAATATGAATGTCCATTAGCTTGGTTTGTAAAGTCTTTCCATTGGTGCATTTTGTCGAGAGAGTGGGATGGGGGATGGGGTGTTATGTTATAATGTCTATGCATAGGTGTGTTTTATTAGTAGATTAGCTTCTCCCTACTAATTGTTCAAAGTACTGTTATTGGAAAACTCTTTGTGTTGTGGGTTTTTTCATTCTGTAGGTTGAAAGAGAAATGTTCAAGAGTAGGGGACGGATTTGCAGGTTGGGGAGACAACAAACCAACAGAATTGAGGTGAGGGGTTTGTTACCGATTGATTTGTTACTGCTAAAGGGTTTTAAAATATTATGTGGTTTGTAGAATTTGATAAACTAGTGTTTTGCAACCTAGAATTTATAAAATGGTATGAATGTAATTTAGATAGTACAAATGTAATGAAAGGCACCTTATATCAAGTCTTACACAGTGTAAAAATTGCATTTCAATTTCTTAATATAATCCAAATAGACATGCACAATATGATTGTAGGTTGGAAAATACAGTGGGGGGTGAGGTGACAACATGATTAACAAAACCTCCAACCCACAAAATGTTGTAAAACCCCCTACACACTGAAGCCAAATACCTTACTAGGTGTTTACAAAGCGGTGCCTATTACCACACTCCTATAGTCTAAATAACACAACATTTCAATACATACATATTGTTTTGTAAAATTGTAAGATGAAAAACACTATGTTTTACAAAACCTACAACCCACCTAATGTTTCAAAACCATTTAAATACCAGTATTTGAGGGACATTTAGGTGTGTTTTGTCTATTTCTTTACATGAATGCCTGCAACTCCATTTCATTGCCCGCGCTCCCCAACAAACTACAAAATGAAATGTGGAAAATGGTAGCATTTAGGGCATTTTTTCTATTGCTTTTTGAATTTCTCACTAGTTGCACGTCCTTTTCCAATGAGGACACGTGATGGCACGCGACTAACTGTCTGTCAAGTCTTCCTGTCAATGCGTTTTGTCTAGCGCGTGGGATGGGGGTTATGATATAACGTTACATATATAGGTGTGTTTTATCTACACTTTATCTTCTCCCATAATAGTATACTATACCAGTATTAAAGGTTGATTCATATAATATACCAGTATTTGAGGGAACAACTACGAGGAGATACTGTGTTTTCCAACACTGCAAATAATGTGAGTATTTTATTTGTTCCAATCAAATGAAGAAAGTGAAATGCCATTTTGACTGTAGCAAAGAGTTTTTCAAAAATTTGAAAGTGGACTTCATTGCATTCTTAGTCATAATGAAACAAAACTTTTCAAAACAAACTAACTGACATGGGACAATGTGTTTTCCAACATTGCAAATAATGTTGAGCATTTTATTTTTTCCAATTAGATAAAAAAAGGGAAATTCCATTCCACATTTATCCAAATATAAATTATATTTCTTAACATGATCCAAATATACATGCATAGTATGATTGCAGGTTGGAAAACATAGTGGGAGGTGAGGTGACAACATGATTTACAAAACCTCCAACCCACACAATGTTGTAAAACCCTCTACACACTGAATCCAAATACCTTACTGGGTGTTTACAAATCGGTGCCTATCACCACATTCCTACGGTCTAAATAACACAAATCTTTTCAATACATACATACTATTTTATAAAATTGTAGGATGCAAAACACTGTGTTTTACAAAACCTGCAACCCACCTAATGTTTCAAAACCATTTAGACACTGTAACCTTCATAATGAGAATGTCAATGGGAAAATAAAAGGTTTTGTTTGTGTCCATTCCAAATTATGATTTTGAAAACCCACCGACACATAACCCACATTGCATTTCAAATGAAAACCCGTTTTCACAAGGAACAACCTTTATTTTCCCATCAATGAAAACCCATCCTCACTACGAACAACCAAAAGGAAAAAATTAAAAGCCAACACAAAAACCCACAAAACACACAAAAAACATTTGCATTTCAAATGAAAACCTCTTTATTTTCCCGTCAATGAAAACTCATCTTCCCAATGAATAGTTGTTCAATTCTTCATAGTGAAATTTGAAAACCCTCAACACAAAAAAAAACATAAACAACTATGCATTTGAAATGAAAACCCTACATGCAAACAAAACATTTTATTTTTCCATCAATGAAAACCCATTTTCTTTAATGAATAGTTGTTCAAAGCTTCACAGAAAACTCATTTAACAACCGTTGAATGCTTCACACTTCCTACACAGAATGGAAAAATGGCAGATATACATACCCGTTGGCTAGCCGCCATGCCTATCAAATGTGTTGCTCTTGTTCAACCTCCAAATGTGAATTCCTGCAACTCCATTCCATCACTTGCGGTCCCCAACAAACTACAAAATGAAATGTGGAAAATGGTGACGTTTAGGTGTGTGGAAGCGGCTAAATTGTAGACAAAACACATCTATGTACATAAAAAAATGTTTAAAAACATACATCAACTCTCGTTCAACCTCCAAATGTGAATGCTTGCAACTCCATTTTGTCGCCCATGTATCCCTCCCCAGTAAACTAGAAAATGAAATATGGAAAATGGCGACATTTAGGGATTTTTTTCTATTACTTTTTGACTTTCCTGTCGGTCACATGTCCTTTTCCGGTGATAGACATGTGACAACATGTGGCTAACCGTATGTCAAGTATTTTCGTTAGTACATTTTATCTAATGAATGGGATGGGGGATGGGGGGTATGATATAATATTACATACATAGGTGCATTTTGTCTACACTTTAGATTTTTCCTTGAAGCATTTACCAAATAAAATCTTCATTTAAAAATTAGATGATTATTATTATTTTAATGTAATGGTGAATAGTGTACATTTCAAATTAAATTATATAAAATTAAAATATATTAGTTCATATAAAAGATGGGTGGAATGAGATTACACTTCCTAAAAAAAATATTAAAAGTTTACAACAAAATAATATTAGTCACAATATTGTGCATTTAGAACAATATCAACAAAAGGGGAGATGGATGATAGTCAAGAGGATTATCCCACCCATAGGAAGATCTTGGAAATCAAGAATAAACTCCAAATATGTGATGGTATCCTCTTTGTCCTTCTATTCTTCTTGAGGAGGTGTAGAGGGAATGGGAGATGGAGCCTAGTATGCCTTGTATTATTGATATAATGTAAACAAAACAATAATATAAGTTTGGTCTAGGCTAAAATGGGTAGGAAAGAAATATTCTATAGAGAAGTATCCTTAAGTGACAAGTGGTTGAAATCCAATAACAATAATATTGTACACTACTCCATCATGGGGAAACCTCGGGAATTGATAGATAATAGATGTGAAAAACCACATGATAGTGAGCTATGGATGACCTAGTAAGATGCAAAATCCACCTAAAGTGGGATCATAGTAAATGGAATATCCAAGGTTTTAGGTCCTACCAAGATAGAAAAGGTAATATTACCCATATATGAAATGAATATTTTGGCATGGATATACAATGAGATGTTGAAAGTGTCATATGTATCTTGATAAAATTTATTTACATATAATAATTCCTCTCTAACTACATGAACAATTCTAACTAGATTAACCAAAGCACAATGAATAATCTTTTAGTTAACCAAATTAGGAATATAAAGAGGTTTAGGAAGATTGTATACACCAACTAGCATGTCAACAAATGAGAAAGAGATGGTGGATTTGAGAATTTTTTTAATCTAAGGGTATTGGAGTGGAGTTTCCACCATTTGAATGATACTAATATATGGTGATGAGGAAGGAAGAGACTAGATATCTAGCACTAGAGTGTTGGAAGTGAGATAGATGGATGAATCATGATCTATAACATGGTCAATGTAGTTGGTGGATGAATGTTGTATAGTGGATTTTTATAGACTTGAAGGTTTTAATTTTCCGGTGTGAAAGAGTTAACTCTTTATTTACTCTATTGATTTGGATGACGTTGGAGTAAATAAGATCTTGAATTAATTTTTTCAAGTATAAACATTTATTTGTGTCATGAGTAGGTACACAATAGAATTGAAAAAAATCCTTAGAGTTGTAGGTAGGTGGGAGTGGTTTATTTGTATCAAAGAAGTGGATAGTTGACGATTGCACCATGCTTTCAGAAAGGAGTTATTATAGAATAGAGTATAGTGAATTAGAGAGTGGTGTAAAATGATAAATTTTTAGTGACCACATAGTTAAGGCCATTGTCAAAGATGAAAGTGAGGTTGTACCTGCATTATTGATGATGATGGATTTTTTTTAATTTTTATAATTATTATTAAATAATGAAGAGGGCTCAAATGATGTGACAAGATTGACAAGGTAGAAGGGGATACCTCAAACTCACTAACAATCTATTGGTAATCTCACAAGGTCATGCATAAGTGTGGAAATGATACATACCAAATGAGTAATATCTTATCTCAAATACGAGGTTGAAGGATTCTAATGAAAACCATTTTCACATCTAATTCAATAAGTGCATATATAACCTATAAATTTAATGATTGATAATGAAAGATAAATTCTATGACATTCTCATTGGCGCTCAATTTATACTGAACTAGGTTAGTAAATGTGACTTGTGGGCCAATGTTCACTTCAAAATGTTGTAATATTGATTAATAATTTAATTGAATGATAAAATATGCTATTTTGGAAAGGACAAAAATCAATCTATTTCCATTTCTTTTGATTAACACAATTTTTTTTGCTAACTTGTCCTAAAATAGAAAAATCACTACACAAGGTAGAGAATGTTGAAGCATGTAATTGTACATCTACTTAGAAACAATATTTATTGAAATGGAGAACCTCAAATCCTATATGAATGGGTGTAGCTAGGATATCAAGTGATCACGAGTTGCAATGATAGTAGGTGTTGATGATAGGCTACAAGTTGGAAAAAAAGTGAAGCAAGTTATTGTTTTAATTTACCCATGTTCTATATAATTTTTTTTATAATAATGTGGTATTTAACAATATAGTTGTAGTAGTAAGAATGACTAAAAATAATTGTGAAAGTTGTCTAACTCCATTCATGTCCAATAAATTGATGTAGAAGTGGCATGCATTCAACTCAACGAACCAACATATCCCTTATCAAGCAACTTATCGACTTAAGTGTGTTACATTTAATTTTGTCAAACAGGGAATTGTAATTTATTGGATGGTTCCAACACTATATGTGTAGTTAAGGATTCTAAGTTTTCCTAGATATTGTGTATAGAAGACTTAATTGGAAATACATTTAACTAAAAACAAAACCTATCTTATAAAATTTAACTATGTAACAATTGCTACGAGTAGATACTCCTATTGGGATAGTGGCTAAATAATTCAATTATGTTGTAACTATTTGCTAATGAACCTATTATTAAGTAATTGTTGATAATCAATTGATTGCTACTTATAAAATTAATTCAATCAAGGAACACAATGTTAACAATCTATTCTAACATTAACAAACTATATAAATTATGAAGAGTACTACAATTACCTCGAGTGGTACTTGCTTGATTGGCTGAAATCTCACAATATCTTAATCAAATCTCAATTTGATCTTTCTACTTGACTAAATCTATTTTATTTATTGCACTATGAAAGTTTGATCAAAGTTGATAACAATATTGATAACAAGAGTGTTGATAGCAAAATCTATTAGATCTCTGACTTATACAATATCTACTATATATACAAGATCCAAATAGTTTGATTATTATAGAATATTAACAAATTATTAACAAATTTCAACTCATCCACAAGCATAGGGAGATGACTCATTCCTCTCCTAAGAGAAATTTGAATAGGAAACTTAATCATGCAAAGGTGTCAATATCATAATCTTGTTATAACTCTTCCTCATAAATAAGGTAGTTATAAATGAAAGCATGTAGGACAAGGAATAATTCACATTTATAAACCACAATATATTTTTGTCATAAATTTCTTATCTCCATGGTTATCTTTATTGCTAGCGACAACATCACTGAAAAAGAGAATAATTTATAGATAAACCATTTCCAAAATATTCGGCCACTACCTCCTTCAGATGCAAATAGTTGCACCTTTTGTTGTAGGTGAAAATTCCTTTAGCTGCGGGCTAATAGATAACCTTTGCTACGAGTGGCTAGTCCTTTGCTATATAGGGATTAATTTTCCCAAAATTATCTCTACATCATAAACAACCATAATTAACATAAAACACTTATTATATTTTATAAAAATTTATAAATGCACACAACCATTTAATAATACAATATATACCATCCTCAATGCTTTAATATTTAGGATAAATAGAAAAGTATGGATAATGTATTGGAATTGTCAGAAATTCCATGAGAAATATGAAACTTAAAAGAGGAAAATGAGGGCGATTTTTCAACTCATCAAAAGAAAGGTTTGTGATATCATGGTTTATGATCAAGAATGATTTGTGAGATATTAAGGTGATCAACAAAAATTTGAAGGGAAAGGGTTGAGTTTGAGGAATATTCCTATATGAGAAGATGGGGTTACATATTGGAATTGTCAAAAATTCCATGAGAAACATGAAACTTAAAATAGGAAAATGAGGGCGATTTTTGAACTCATCAAAGGAAATGGTTGTAATATCATGGTTTATGATCAAGAATTACTTGTGAGATATTAAGGTGATCAACAAACATTTGAAGGGAAAGGGTTGAGTTTGAGGAATATGCCTATATGAGAAGATGGGGTTACATATTGGAATCATATAAGTGGCCACATGTGTAGAATTCACCATGTGAGCACTCAAAATTGGCATGGACATATAAATTTGATTATGTGTAATGGCTAAGTGAGAGTCTTGAGTTTTCTTAAAAGTGGATACTATTGTAGAAATATTATTATTTACAACTATGGCTATGCTATGTAAGAAATATATGACTTCCAAATGATTGTGTAACATATTCCTCATTGTATCAAGAATGAGACCATAGATGTTACTCACAACTTCATCAACATTAAATGTGGACTAATAATCCACAAGGTAATTTTTGAGTTAGTACACCTTAGATTCAGAGAGAATAAAGAGGGTGCTTTTATGGTCAAAGCCTCCATAAATGTTGTGATATGTTGTGGTAGGAGAAGTAGTTGACAAAGAGTTGTAATTTTTGGATCATAGAAATCCAAAGCTATTTGAATGGGAGTAGTAGGTGGTATGGAATGAGACTTGTTTAAATTTAACACTTCCATGAATGATATGATCAAAACATAGAGATTGGGTTGTGAAGCTCATAAGAGGTTAAGTGTAGAAGGTTTAGAACACACAATGCAAGATGATGAAGAAATTTTAGCAAGATTTAATTGTTTAATGGAACAAAGAGAAGGAAAATAATTTTAAGGCCTTAGATTCACCTAGATGTTATGTGAAAAATCTATTTAAATACATTTTTTTTGTTTCCTATGTTTAAATTTATCAAGGCACTACACTAGGATACAACTAGCTCTTTAGAATAAAATTATTTTCTAATATTCTAGAATCTAAAAGAATAAATTGAATCTAGCAAATCCTAAACAATTTACAACTTGCAAAAAGTGTTTTTCACTAAGCTAAAAAGTAAATGCTAAATGAGAAATTGTTGATTGACAAAATTCAAAAAGATAGAATTAAAAAACTAAGCTTTAATTATAAATTACAAATATAAAGGAACCTATAGTTGAATCTACTAGAAGTAACTACCGAGGATGCTTGCATAATACACCAACATCTTTGTGGAATACTCTCATCCATACATAGTGTTGTAACTATAATTTAGACATAGGTGTGTGTCATCCAACAAAAAATGTTGTGTATATATCAAAATCTGATTTTTTTTAGTGAAACAAGGACATCAATACCTAGGGCAAGGGTATTTTTTGAATTTTTTTTACAATGGTTTATGATTTTTCCACCTTTGTAGAATGAAGAGCTTGATGTTTGGTGAAAAACCTATTTTCAATAAAAACTCAAAATTAAATATATGATAAAATGAAAACATATCAAAACTATACTTGTTAGAAAGCTTGTTTTGAGGGCTACAATATTGTAAAATATATTTTCAAGTTAATTATATTTGAAGGTCCAACTCGGGGTTTCAAACTGAATTTTTTGAGGAAATTTTGATGCAAAATCCAAACTTGTCATACTTAACCCCTTCATTCAAACTTTGAATGAAGGTACCTTCATTCGAAGGTGCCACCTTTGCTCGAAGGGTCCTTCGAGTGAAGGTCACCATGCAAAAAAATCATTTTATAGCATAAAACATTATTTTATGCCAAACACCTTCGAGCGAAGACTAGCCTTTGAGTGAAGGTGTTTAGTTGCATAACTTTGCTCAAAGGTGCTCACTAAAAATGTCCCTCATATCCTGAAAAGTTCATTGTCCCAAAAGTGAGACATAGTATTGTGATTTCACCCAATTGAAAGTAAATAGTCCAATATTTGTATTTCATGGAACTAAATAATAGATAATCTAGGATGAAAAAAAAACCTTGTGCCATTAAGAGCTCAAATAAAACTTAGAGCTAAGGAAAAAGAAAAAAATGGGGCTACTTAGGAGCTTTTCATGAATGGTCAAGTCCCTATTTTGGTCTTTTAACCTCCATGGGAAGCAAATATATAATATTGATAAAGAAGTGTGTGCTCTTAGCCTATGTGTGTATTATAAATTAAAAGTAGTGAAAAGTGTAAGGAAAACTAGATGCGGAAAACAATTCTCCTAACGTCAATACCTCAGGAAAGAATGTAGATACACTTTAAAATTTAAAATTGTAGTCCAATTAAGATGCACTAAGAAATAGACAACAGAAACAGAGTATTTGACAATCACACATGAACACCAGATATACGTGGGAAAACCCTTACGGGAGAAAAAACCCACCACGCCAAGAGAAATCACTTTGTATTACAGTAATGAAAATTACATACAAATTCCAGACTTATCTTTTTGGTGTCATTATACAACAGCATTCACCATTAACCAAATTTCATAGGAACCTTTTCTGATTACAATCTTTACAGAATCGAATCCACACTGATACAGTTTGAACTCTTCACACTCTACTGTTGATCGAACCAACCTACCACAATCTGAAATCACAGAGTATATCTCTGTTGTTCCATGTATGTTGAGCTTCCTCACAGAACCGTCGCAACAAACAGACTCCCAATGGTTCCACTTTCAGCTCCTCTGATTCATCCACAAGACTCCACATAGGACGGTCAACCGGTCAACAGAATTCGTATTGTATTGGCATCTCGGTGAGACACTAACAGTGTCTCGCCGATACCACATATACTTTATACCGATGTCACCAAGAGTCATCGTAGTCACCAAGATGTTCTATCGAGCTTCAAGAGATACATTGAGTCATCATGCAGTCGCCCTGACCTATCACTTTCACCAGGAGATCACGCCGACATTCTTCACATGTATCGTTGTCGCCCAAACTCATAGCTTTCAGTGTGACATTATACCAATGAGATTAAGTCATAACAAGCTCTGAAGAATAGTCAGCAAGACAAGAGCTTATAACTGAGACGTTTCCCCGTGATCATTAAGTTACCCCGAAGATTCCTCAACATCGGCGAGACTCATCAGAGTCACTAGGACTTCTTACCAAAAACATAGTGTTCCACCGATGACCACCATTCGACAAGAGTTACACCAAAGACTAACACTTGAGTCTTTGTCACTAAGACATATTCACTTCGGTAGGACATCTTACCGATGGCACTTCCTTCGTCCAAGTGTCCCCGATGAAACAAACCAAACACTGTCGACGTAACATTTGCTTTTGCGGTGACTTCTCACCGAGCCAACATGAGTTACCCTGAGGACCACAAAGTAAATGTTGTCGGCAAGACATTAACACTTCGCTGAGACATCTTAGCGAGAACCTTTAGCTTCACCGAAGACCATAGTCGCCAAGAGTCTTGCTGATACACGATTGAATGGCCTTTCGGCCAGAGGTCTCCTGAGCGCTATAAGATCATAACGAATACACCATGTTACAACGATAGACTCCACAGTGTAACCTTTCGGCAAGACAATAACAAGGTCACAGCGACCTATTCAGAACTGAGTAAAACAAACTTGCTAGTCGGCCAGAAAAGTAGAATGTCACACCGACTTGACTCTAATGGAGGTTTCAGCCTGTATAGTTTGAGGCACATATTTCCAACAATCTCCCACTTGACGAAGATCATACAGGCACCTCCAGAGCACATCATAACTTACTAAAAATCAAGGACACTAAGGCCCATTGATCTGGCACACCACCTGAACTTGTCTGTGCTCACTGGCTTCGTTAATGAATCTGCAACATTCTCTAGAGTATCAACCTTTTCCAAACTTACCTTTCCATCCTCAACCATATCTTGTACAAAGTGGTATTGTACATCAATATGTTTCATCCTGGATTGGAAAGTAGGGTTCTTTGCCAAACAAATTGCACTCTGACTATCACATAAAATAGTTATTTCCCCTGCATCAAAACCAATGTTAGAACATAAACGTTTCAACCATATAGCTTCTTTACAAGCATGAGTAGCTGCCATGTATTCAGCCTTCGTAGTGGACAAAGAGACTACAGCTTGCCGCTTACTCATCCAACTCACTGCACCACCATTCAACATGAAAATGTATCCACTGGTGGACCTCCTGCTATCAATGTCCCCTGCCCAATCAGAATCAACATAACCACGAATGTTGAGAGTCCTCTGTGATTCAACTGAATTCCTATGGTAACACAAAGCAAAATCTGAAGTTCCCTTCAAATACCTAAACACTCTCTTCACAGCATCCCAATGCGTTCTTCCTAGATTAGCCATAAATCGACTAAGTACTCCCACTGCTTGGGAAATGTCTGGCCTTCTACAAACCATTGCATACATAAGACTGCCTACTGCACTAGCATAAGGTACACTGGTCATGTCCTCCATCTCAATAGGAGATTTTGGACAGTCCTCAACAAATAGCTTTGTTCCATGCATTACTGGAACCACTAGTTGTTTGCAATCATTCATACAAAATCTCTCACGAACAGTTCTGATATACTTACTCTGACTAAGCCATAGTTTTCTGTTCTTCTTGTCCCTAGTTATCTCCATCCCCAGAATATACCTTGCTGCACCAAGATCCTTCATTTCAAACTTAGCAGACAACTGAGACTTAAGATCAAAAATCATTAGCTTGCTATTTCCTATGAACAACATATCATCAACATAAAGAGCAATAACAAGTACTTGATCACTTTCAGCTTTATAATATACACAGTGATCAGATTTTGATCTCACAAATCCCAAAGATAATACAAATGTATCAAATTTCTGGTACCACATTCTAGGTGACTGCTTTAACCCATAGAGAGACTTCTTTAATTTGCATACCAGTTTTTCTTTACCTTTCTCAACAAAGTGCTCAGGCTGGGACATATAGATTTCTTCGTCAAGATCACCATGAAGAAATGTTGTCTTCACATCCATCTGTTCAACCTCTAAGTCATATGTGTTGCAAGTGACAAAAGAAATCTAATGGACGTCAGCTTTGCTATAGGAGAAAACATTTCCCCATAATCGATTCCCTCACGAATAACCCTTTGCAACCAGTCTTGCCTTGCACTTTTCTACACTGCCATCCAGACCAATCTTTTAAAATACCCATTTGCAGCCAATAGCCTTCTGCCTTTAGGAAAGGTCACAAGACTCCAGGTTTCATTCTTATCTAAAGATTCCATCTCTTCTTCCATGGCTTCCAACCAAGAATCTGAATCAGACATTTTAAATGCCTCTTTCACAGTCCTAGGCTCATCAGTACTAGAAATCAAAGCATAGGCACAAGTAGAATCAATCAATGAGAACCCATACCTATCTGGTTGTTTTCTTTCTCAGGTTGACCTCCTCACTTGTTGAGGCTGAGGTTCTTCTTCTTGAACTTACTGCTCGAGCTCTCCTCAGTTTCAGGTACATTTTGAATTTCCAATTCCTCTTTCTTAGGTGTAGGAGGAATTATTGCTACATCCTTATTGTTATCTGACTTTGTCTTGACTGCAGATCCAAAGTGGAAGGTTTCAGCTCACGAAAGATTACACTTCTGTTGTATACAACCTTCTCTGTATCAGGATTCCAAAGCTTGTATCCTTTTATGACAGCGCTATAGCCAATGAAAATACATTTGACAGCCTTGTTCTCCAATTTAGATCTTTTCACATCCGACACATGAGCATATGCCTCACAGCCAAAAACACGAACATGTCTAAGTGAGGGCTTCTTACCAGACCACGCTTCCAAAGGTGTTTTCTCAACAAGAGTAGAATTTGGAGAATGATTAATTAAATAACATGCAGTAGATACAGCCTCAGCCCCAAATTTCTCCTCCAAGCCAGCACTACTGAGCATACTTTGTGCTCTCTCCATCATCCTATTGAACTTTTTAGCAACTCCATTCTGGTGGAGTATAAGGTGTAGTCTTATGTCTTTTGATTCCATGGTCTTTACAGTATCTTTCAAATTCATCATAACAGAATTCACTGCCATTATCAGTCCTTAAGCATTTTATTTTTCTACCAATCTGATTTTCAACAAGGTTCTTAAATTCCTTAAATCGACTGAACACTTCTAATTTACTTTTCAAGAAATAAACAAATGCTCTTCTTGAATAATCATCAATGAATGACACGTAGTATCTTGATTTAGACAAAGAAGGAACATCTACTGGACCAAACACATCTGAATGAATATAGTCTAACAAATCAGAAGATTTATGAGGACTGGAATAAAATGAAACACGGTGTTGTTTTCCATATATACAATGTTCACATAATTCAAATTCAAGATTACAATCTTTGAGCCCCTCAACCGGGTTTTTATTCTTCAAGGTTTTTAGACCTTTTTTCTCCTATGTGGCCTAACCTATGATGCCAAAGCATAGTCTTCTCTGTAGGAAGTTTTACTTCCATAGAGTTTACAAAATTAGGGATATTTCCCTCTTTACCTTCTCAAGCAGCTTTCAGTGACTTTCTAGAGACACTGTTACATTGAATAGCCTGTGCATCCAACTTGTACAGGGCACCAATTCGAGCACCTCTAGCCAGCACCATTGAACCTCTAGTCATCTTGCAGCCACTTCCAGAGAACGTAACTTGTACACCAATATCATTTAGCATACTTACAGACAATAGATTTTGAGCCAGACTTGGTATGTGCATAACATTATTAATTCCCTTTACTCTGCCATCAGGGAATTGTATCCTCACTCTTCTATGGCCAACAATCTCCAAAGTTGAATCACTTGCTAGGTACACCTTTCCACCATCATATTCTTCATACTTTTTGAACCATTCTTTGTGAGATGTCATGTGGAATGATGCTCCAGAATCAATCAGCCAGACATCATCGAATGCCTGAGTTGCCAAGGCTGCAATGAAGGTGTCACCATCACTATGAGAAGAACCATTATCAAAATATCCCTTCTTCTTCTTTTTCTCCTCTTTACAATGCCTTCAAACATGACCAGGTTGCCCATAGTTCCAACACTTCACCTTGGACTTCTTGCCAGGAGACTTTGATCTCCCCTCTGATTTTGATTTGGACTTCTTGTCCTTCTTGCCTTTCTCCTTCGGTCTTCCTCTGATAGCAAGAGCTTCCTTCACCATCTCAGAAGATTTCCTTATCATCTCTTCTGACAACAAAGATGCAACAACATCTTCCATCTTGAAACTGGATATTGTACTCCCAGTCGCCATCACCAGATGATCCCATGAGTCTGGCAAAGAACATAATAGAAGCATACAATGATCCTCTTCTTCAGTCTTCACACCAACAATGTCAATTGAGCAAGCATCATATTAAATGCATTCAAATGATCAGCTATAGACCCTCCTTCCTGCATTCTCAAGGAGTATAGTTTCTTCCTCAGGAATAGTTTATTCACCAAGGACTTCCCCTGATAAATAGACGCCAGTCTCTTCCACAAGGAAGATGCAGTCTTCTCATCGTGCACATTCAGAAGCATTGAGTCTGCCAAGCAAAGCCTTATCAGCCCCTTAGACTTCCTATTAGCAAGGTCCCAATCTTCTTGCTTCATGCCTGTAGGTTTCACTCTAGCCACAACAATCCAAAGATCACGGTCTACAAGAAGATCCGCCATCTTGAGTTTCCACAACTCAAAGTTACTGTCGTTGAACTTCTCTATTTCAAACTTTCCAGATGTACTAGCCATCTTAATCTGTAATTAGAAATAACAAACTCTACAAGACTCCCACTGAATAGAATTGACACAAAAAACCCAACGTACCCACAAGGATAACACAACTGGCCAGGCTCTGATACCACTTGTAAGGAAAACTAGATGCGGAAAACAATTCTCCTAACGTCAATACCTCAGGAAAGAACATAGATACACTTTAAAATTTACAATTACAGTCCAATTAAGATGCACTAAGAAACAGACAATAGAAATAGAGTATTTGACAATCACACATGAACACCAGATATACGTGGGAAAACCCTTACAGGAGAAAAAACCCACCACACCAAGAGAAATCACTTTGTATTACAGTAATGAAAATTACATACAAATTCCAAACTTATCTTTTGGGTGTCATTATATAGCAGCATTCACCATTAACCAAATTTCATAGGAACCTTTTCTGATTACAGTCTTTACAGAATCGAATCCACACAGATATAGTTTGAACTCTTCACACTCTACTATTGATCGAACCAACCTACCACAATCTGAAATCACATAGTATATCTCTATTGTTCCATGTCCGTCAAGCTTCCTCACAGAACTGTCGCAACGAACAGACTCCCAACAATTCCACTTTTAGCTCCTCTAATTCGTCCACGAGACTCCACATAGGACGGTCAACCGGTCAACAGAATTCGTATTGTATTGGCATCTCAGTGAGACACTAATAGTGTCTCGCCAATGCCACATATACTTCATACCGATGTTGCCAAGAGTCATTGTAGTCGCCAGGATGTTCTATCGAGCTTCAAGAGATACATCGAGTCATTATGCAGTCGCCCTGACCTATCGCTTTCGCCAGGAGATCACACTGACGTTCTTCACATGTATTTTGTCGCCCAAACTCATAGCTTTCGGTGTGACATTATACCAATGAGATTAAGTCATAATGAGCTCTAAAGAATAGTCGGCAAGACAAGAGCTTATCGCCGAGAAATTTCCCCGTGATCATTAAGTTACCCCAAAGATTCTTAAACATTGACGAGACTCATCAGAGTCGCTAGGACTTCTTACCAAAAACACAGTGTTCCACCGATGACCACCATTCGACAAGAGTTACACCGAAGACTAACACTTGAGTCTTCGTCGCTGAGACATATTCACTTCGGTAGGACATCTTACCGATGGCACTTCCTTCAGCCAAGTCTCCCCGATGAAACAATCCAAACACTGTTGGCGTAACATTTGATTTCGCGGTGACTTCTCACCGAGCCAACATGAGTTACCCCGAGGACCACAGAGTAAATGCTGTCAGCAAGACATTAACACTTCGCTAAGACATCTTAGCAAGAACGTTTAGCTTCACCGAAGACCATAGTCGCCAAGAGTCTCGTCGATACACGATTGAATGGCCTTTCGGCCAGAGGTCTCCCAAGCGCTATAAGATCATAACGAATACACCATGTTACAGCGATGGACTCCATAGTGTAACCTTTCGGCAAGACAATAACAAGGTCATAGCGACCTATTCAGAACTAAATAAAACAAACCTGCTAGTCGGCCAGACAATTAGAATGTCACACCGACTTGACTCTAATGGAGGTTTCAGCCTGTATAGTTTGAGGCATATATTTCCAACAAAAAGAAGCTATGGATATTACTCCTAGGTCTACAAAGAGAAATACAATATTGTGTGTGAGAGTAGACAAGCAGATGTGAAAACCCAATAATACCAAGAACACTACAATGTATTTTACAACAATGAAAGAAGTACAAGAGAATATGGGAACAACATCACCTTATGCAATAATATAGAGATTAAATCTACAAAACCAAGTGCAAGATCACTTCAAGAAATTTTAGATAAGCCAAGGAAAATATAGTTGGATGTAGCATGCTTCAAGAATCTTCAAAGAATGCTAATAAGTGTTATTATACTAGTTCACATGAAAGATTCAATGCCAAAAATATAGATCACCTCAATAAATTGTAGATAAGCCAAGGAAAATATTTTTGGATGTAGAATGCTTGAAGAATCTTCAAAGAATGCTAATAAGTGTTATTATACTTGTTCACATGAAATATTCAATACCAAAAATACAAAGATTATTGTACTTGTAATCCAAAGAGTGCAAGAATGCTTGAGATTGATTGATTGTTTCATTGATAGATTCAAAATGGAGTTTTTAGGGGGAAATACTAGGGTCCAAGGCCTCAAGGATCCATTTAAATTTGTTCAAATATTTTACCAAAGATCTAGACACATAACTAGGTGGTCAAACACTTATAAATTCCCATTGTATAATAATTTGTTGTTGGATGTTGCCACATAGCACTAACATTCAAACGTCACACTAAACTCTTGGTAGCTACAACTAAAAGTTCTAGACACTAGGGAAAGACAAGGTTATTATAATAGAAGAATAGCTTTATACAAAAGATACCATGGATAGGCATAAAAACAAGCATGGTCTTGGTACCATGGGAGTACAAGGTTAAGGTAAGGACTAAATGAGCCTAAAAACATATTATGGAACATACACACTAAAGCGGGTCTAAAACATAATGTGAAATGCAAGGATATACAATTTTCTACGTTAAATTGACCAATTCCATAGATGGCCAAAGTGATCCCATTCACAATTAACTAGTATATAAAAAATTCATGCCAATTATATGTAAAACTACTCAAATGTGCACCTCAGTGATCATATTTCCTTCAAATCTTGGCCTATATCATTGCTATGAATGAGGGCATACACTTTCATATTATTGAGATTATCCTTTGAAAAAGATTTAAAATGTTGTAAAAGGGTATAAGTAGCTTGTGTGAATGACATCTTGGGAAGATAAACAATAGACAAGGAAAGAATTTTATGAACTTTCTATTTAGGAATAGAATTCCTCTATGAAATTAACTAAGGAGGAAACACACCAACCTATCTAATATCCTAAAGAATGGAATTCAATGTAAGTACATGATATTTGTGTTGGTAATGTGAGTGTTATCAACATTCTATTCAAAACTAGTCTCCCCTATATTAGGATTGAACACACCTTCCTTGAAGCCTTTCCTAATCGTATTCTTATTGAGGAAATAATTTTATAAAGTAGATTACATACCCCCAATTGGCACTATAATTCCTTAGAAATATAATAATCACAATATTCATTAATTCAAACCTAATATCAACTAGAATGGTTGCATTTGTATCTTGATTTCCTACTAATTCTTGTGTAGGTTGGGGTTTTTCTAACCAATCTACTTCTTATTTCATATTTTTGTAGGGCATGAGCATACATGAAAATTAATCAAAATGGGGACTCTCTAAAATATATTTCATCACCACTCTAATTTACACTTGGAATGGAAAGCATATTTTATAATAAAATTTAATGTTGGAGAAAATTTAATAGAGATTCACTACATAAACCCTAAACTCATACATTTCTTCAAAAATAATGTGGACATATATAGGCAATCAAAGTGGCAAGAGGTCATTAATACAATTTATATTTGGATTCTCCAAATTTACCATCTCTTTAAACTTAATTCCAATGTAGGCATAAAATGTCCTCTATCATCTCCTTTAACAACCCAAACATGTTTTAATGAACATTATATGTGGGAACTTTGACTAGTAGAATTTGACAAATAAATGATTGTGTGACTAGCACTTTTAGTCACAACAACTAAAAATGACTAAATTCTACTATTTTTTTTGCAACTCAGCTATAAATGAGTAAATAAATGATTAATTTGGTCATTGACTAAAAATTATTTAGTCACACAAGTAAAAATGACTAAATAGTTAGTCATTTATTTAGTCACAATCCATTTGAATAAATCATTTAAGGAATCAAGAATATAGCCTGCCAAAATACTCTAAAACTTTAATAAACATACTCTAAAACTTTTGTTGAAATCTTATTTTTAGGCGTAGCCCGCCAAAATGGAGTTTTCAATTTAATAAACATAATCTAAAACCTTCGTCAAAACCTTATTTTAAGGCATAGCTCACCAAAATGGAGAAGTGTTTTAGTAAAGAATGATAGAGAATGGTAAGGAGATGTGTGTGACAGGAGGAATAGGATTCATTGTTACTTATCTCATTCCTGCTCTGCTCAACAAGGGTTACATTGTTTGCGCTACTATTTGTAATCTAGGTATTTACATATATTTTCATAATCTCAAATTCCTTCAGATGCTTTTGAAGTATCAATGTATCCTATATAGGGTTTAGAATGATTTCTTTTAATTTTAAAAAATAAATAAATGATGTATTTGTCTGTGATTAGATAATGTGGAGATCTCCTAAATCCTCCCCAGCACACTGTCCTCTTTGGCATTGTATTCATTACTTCAACTGTTAGGGTTTTTCATGTGACATCTTTAATATCTTCATGATAGTGGCTTTTAAATAGATCTCAGTCTTTGCTTTAATCCTTATCATGGTAATCCTTGAGTTCCATAATCCACCGTCAATCTCTTCCAAGAACGTTGTCTTAAGCTAGACTACATAGTATGCATATAAAGCAAGTCCTTCAAACCTGCCATTGTTCCAAACCACCACTCACTGCCTTGATTAAAATGTTTACTCCATAAGCACAATAGCATGTTTTAAAATCATGGTTGCTAGTGATTGACCATTAAGGTCACTACTTTCATTAAGATACAATGAGATTTTTGTTTTCAAACTCAAGGCATTATGCAAGATAACATTGTGAAATTTTTGTTGTGTACGATTTGATTTTCTTGCACATTTACTACTTTGCTAACTACTTTTAAGACTGGATATTGCACCCTCAGCTGTAATCTCAAACAACTCACTCACTGTCACTTAAAGATTCTTTTCATGAGCATCCTTCTTTAAAATCAAACTATGCCCTATAGACTGCCTACTTACTACAAGGGACTCATTGTTTCATGGTATTGTGGGTCTTAAGATCCTTCAACCTTATTGTCACTACTTCACAGTCCACAATGTATTATTCACTATTCTCCCATCTTTGATGAGTCTCAAAACAATGTTCAAACATGCAATCCACTACCTCCATTACACAATGGCTAAGAAGAAACATTGAACTTGTGATTACCATTGCTACTTCATTTGGATTGTCATTCCCTGATTACATTTGTCTTGTCTAACATTGCCAATAGCATTTGAAAAACCCTTAAGGTTAGCAAGGGGGTAAGAAAACTCACTGTTAAAATCTCCACTTTACTATGCAAGGTTTGAGCTTTATTATCTTGTCACTGCTAAGCCTCTTTTTGACTATCACACCTCAAGTTACTATCATTCTTCTTACCATAGATTTCATTTACAAATGTCACTGAGCTACATAGTGTGCTTGTTATTACCTACAATATTTAGATTGCAAGATTTTCTTATTGGCTACAATGTCTCAATCTTTCTGGTATTGTAACCCCACTAATCTGCTAGAGTTATGGTTTATGTTTCTATGGAGGCCTAGGGTTTGTACCCTAGTCATGCTCTTACCAGTGCTTTCATTGGTATTAAAAAATAACCTTAAATCTTAGGTCAAAAAATTAGTTGTCTTGACAGGGTTGTGGTATGATCTTGGATTGTATCCTAGAGTGTGTGGGAAGCTTGTGTTTGATCATTAAGGTATGTAAACCTGATTAGGAAAATGTATCCTAGATAGCATGGGTCTTTCTTTAATATTTCCATAATGGTTAGTAGCATATCATATTATTATAGTTTGTGGTAACCCAAGATTGCATTCAAGTATGTAAAAAACTTGGTTTGTAGTTTAAGTTGTGCACTTTTAAGTAACATTCATAAGGTTTAGAAAATATTGATCACTCTTTAGAATAACCCATTAAACATGGGTTGTGCTTGAATGCACTACATAATTGATATAACACAATCACTCTGCATATCAACCAGAGTTATAGGCTCTTTATTGCAACAAGAGGTAATCGCTCTTGGATCACACTATCATTACATTGTAACTTGTTAAACTTGAGTCAACTTGAATGCACCCAATGATGATTGACACCTAATTGTGATGATAGTTATTTGTACATGAATTGTGCTCATATGATTGCCTCCATTTCTATCACAACATAGCTACATTAAACTTGGGTCACACATGAATGCATCATGTATTTGTTATAGCACAACTGTGCCACATGACCAATAGAGTTATGGATCACATAATTATAGTCACAAGAATTTGTTCCTTAGTTGTGCTCTTATGGTGATTCCATTATCATTATAGCATAACCCTTTGGACTTATATTTTCCAAATCCTTACATTGTTTATTTTCTCTTTGGATGGATAGCTTCATGGATTTTTTTTTATTTATACAACTTTTTTTTTTATAGTAAATGACATCTGATTCTTTTTGAAGCTGAAATGATTTATTAATTATGGTTTTATGATGATTTTGAGTTTTATTTAGAAGGGATTAATATGTGGCATTTTTATGTGCAGGAAGAATAGATTGTGATGCAACGTTCAGGTATAGACGGTTCAGGAAAAATTGGATTGCTATCAGTGACATAACCAGGTTGGAGAGTACCTTGAGCCATTGTGAAACACTTCTAGGTGTTTTCACTAGGAAGCAAAAACTGAGTGTAGGAATTTATGAATATCTAATAGAGGAAGTTCCTTTATTCTAAAGATAAAATCATAAATCTGTTGGTCCAATTGGACATCCAACCTGAGATCTTTAATATTCGATAGAGAAAGTTTGTACATTCTAAAGATAAAATCATAAATATGTTGGACCAATTTCAGATCCAATTTGAGGTCACGAAGGTTCGACAAAGGAAGTTCCTACATTCTAAAGATAAAATCATAAATTTTATCATTCCAATTTCAAATCCAATTTGAGGTCATGAAGCTCTGACAGAGAAAGTTCCTACATTCTAAAGATAAAATCATAAATCTGCTTAGTCTAATTTAAGGTCTGATTGTAAGGATTTTTCTTTTTAATTATACTTTTTGACTTTTGGCTTGATACAAATTGTTACTTTAGAATTTGGTATTGTTTTTCTTCTAATGTTTTCAACCCCCATTTTAGGGAAGAGCTCCGAAGATGGTTCCTTCAGATGGAGACTACACTTTTCCACTATAGGTTATGTCTAGAAACACCAGAAGCTTAGGTACTATCATACTCAGGTACAATAGAGTTTGAGGTGAATTGAACTTAGTATTTTATACTGATATGGATATGTTCTAGCCTGTAGTTAATTGTTGTAGCATAAAAAATAGGCTAAATAGTTTTTCATATACCATTGTTTCAAATTATAAATTGATATACCTTATTCTAGGAGCAAATCATAGGGAGAGTCTATACATAAATACACTATTGTTTCAAATTTAAAATGTTGGCTCTTTTACAATTGTTTGCTTCATTTATTTGATCTAAGACAACCTGTTGTATAGAAGATGCTCTTAAAATCACAGTAAAATCCTTTTTTTTTTAGGATGACTGTTCAGAATCTTCCCATCATAACAATGAACAAAAGCATCGGTCATTAACCTGAAATTTGAAAGAGTTTCATCAAATTCTACTTTTCCACTCTCTTTTCCATTCTGAATTTTATTCCCAATTTCATCCATGAAGAACTTCCTCAGCTTGTAGATCTTTCTATTAGCCATAACTTTATCGAGCATTGAGGATAACTTCAAGTTTTTACCCAAGCAACAATTGACAAAATTCGACCTTACTAGATTTTGATTTGGTAAGGCCAAATTTTTTCAATTGTTGCTTGGGTAAAAACTCGAAGCTGTCCTTGACACCAATTAAATTTATGGCTAACAGCAGGATCTAAAGGCTGAGGAAGTCCTTCATGGATGAAATTGGGAATAAAATTTAGAATGGAAAAGAGAGTGGAAAAGTAGAATTTGATGAAACTCTTGCAAAGTTTAGGTTAATGACCGATGATTTTGTTCATTTTTATGATGGGAAGATTCTGAATAGTCATCCCAGAATAAAGGATTTTACTATTATTTTGAGAGCATATTCTATACAACAGGCTATCTTAGATCAAATAAATGAAGCAAACAATTGTGAAAGAGCCAACAATTTGAATTTGAAACAATAGTGTCTTATGTATAAACTCCCCTTGTGATTTTCTCCTAGAATAAGGTATAGCAATTTAGAATTTGAAACAATGGTATATGAAAAACTATTTAGCCTATATGTTATGCTACAACAATTAACTACAGGTTATAACATATCCATATCAACATAAAATAGCAGGTGTAATTCACCTCAAACTCTACTATGGTAATTGCTTTGTAAGGAATTTTGCACTCCATGAACATTCTCTGTGCACATCAGTATGTTGGTTATTATCTCGATCTCCTTTGTGATCAAAAGAACAGTGAAGTTCATTGCGTAACTCATGACCATTTTGCAGTGCTATGACCTAGTGCTCTTTTACTTCTTACTCACTGTGTTCTCAATCACCATGTGCAAATGACTTAGAGGATAGATCTTTGTCACCATCTGATAGTAACTTTCATTGTTTTTGGAATGTTTGTTATGATTCAATCACTGTTTGATAGTGTTCTTCCTTTCTCAGTCCTATAGGACAGAGGACAATTCATAGTTTGCAACTCTTTAACAATGGTAAACAAATACAGTAAAGATACTTAAAATTTTAGAAGTGGATTTTTTTTAATTGCTAAAGCCTATTTATCAGTTTTATAACTTAAAATTATTTAAGCTATTTGAATAGCTAAACTTCATATTATAAATCTTTAAAGTACAATAGAATCAGGTACTTAAAATGATTACAGAGAAGTTGAATGAAAATTAGTAAATTACTACTGATTTAGCTTTTCCTTTTGCATGTTTACCGGGTTATTTCTTCCAACATTTGTTAGGCCTATTTTGGATTCTATGGAAACAAAAAAGGTAGTTCCACATCCAAGTCTAAATGAGGTGATGATTCATCCTTCTATGATGAAGTTTGCAGGATACACCCAAGAATAGATCTAAAAATATCATATTTTTAAACCTTTAGATCTTTGAGATCATGCAGATTTGATTTGATTTTTGTACAACTGGACGAATCTGAAAAACTGTTGCTTGAAAATGATGTAAATGAAAATGTTATTTGTTCAGAATAATCTAAGGGTGTTTTTGATAAAGTAAGCAACATTTTCAGGGTGATGTACCCTTCACAGAGAGCCACAAGGGCCAATAGAGTCCAAGATCAAAAATTAACAAAACAAAACACTAAACCAAAAATAGACACGGACTAACAACACTCAGACCAACAAAAAACCAACAGTAGAATAGTTGGTGTTCTTCCAGTTCTTTGACAGAAGCTGAACCAAATCATCACCAATCCACTCCTAGTGGTCTTCAGTCTTCTTCATCTCCATCTCATCCTTCATGACAGCGGACAGAGTGCTAGTGACACAGTGAACTAATTTGACCGTGAAACAAGTCAAACATTGAATTTTTTGTCCATTTTGTCCATTCTTTCTTTCAGTACATCAAGCTCTTCTCCTTCGCCCATAGTGTATCCGGGGTCATTTTTCTCCATATCTAATGGATTCAAAGAGTGAGAGGCCGAAACCTCCTTCTGAGCTTTACCCTTGTCAGGAATGGAAGAGGGACCACAGGCTTTCTCACCTTCCTCGCCTTCCAACACCTCTTAAACTATGCTATCTTTGTTGTCCAACAACTCCTCTTTAGTGTCCAAATCCTTGACTTGCACTTTTTTCCTATTCTTTTCCAACCTGCCCAAGCACCGAATAATGGCATCACATCCAAATCTAAGGGTGTTATTTTTCACTTGCACAATTTTTTTTTGTCTACCTTAAGATAACTGTTAAAATTATCATTTTGTTAATCATAATATTTCATTGTATATTTTTATTTTGTTAGATTTTATTGGATAGTTAATGGTTAAGTTTTTTTTTAAAATAAATTCATCATAATATACATTCCATGTACTTCTTTTCATCACTTGTAAATCTAAATTTTTGTTAATTTTTGTGATCATAAAAAATAGAGATGATTTTAGTCTCTGTGAAATATTTTCATGCATGTTTGAGATCTCTACAAGGTGATGAAAAAGGCCCTAGGGTTTGGTAGGGTTTAGAGTATCCTTATTGTTTTGATGGTAGTGTTGTCACTAAGTTCTCTCCTTGCCCAAATATAGTCACCTGAGAAATTTCCATGATGCTCTTGACTGTAAATTACTTTATTCTCCCTACCTTCTCACTACAGGTCTGATTCTTCAACTCTACCAACTTCCCTTCCAACTCAGTGTCTTTTCATGCTCTTGCATCTATTCACTTATGAATTTATTCTTATGACTCTGAAAGCTATCACTAGGTCTATTATGACTGTTAGGTCTTTGAGGGTAAATGATTTTCTACTATGAACTCTTAGATTGTCATACTTTTGATGAAAATTCTCCAAGGATGTTTTCTCACTGAATTAACTCTTTGTATATTCTCCATTATACATTGAAAATTCATGGTTTCTAGTTAACTATTTATTGGTGTAACCAGTGTCGTGCTTCTTGGGACTATCATCCCTATAGGATAGTTTCCTTATAGATCTGAATGTCATTTAAAAGGTGCCCATAAATATTGACAAGTTTCATAAGACTATTGTGTCAAGGTAGTAGATGGTTGTGACAAGTTTCATAAAACTTGTGAAAATTTTCATAATACTACCATATCGCAAGAGCCAAGAAGACATGATGCAGTGTAGCAATAACATCCTGCATTACCATGAAGGGTGAGCAATAAATTTGTGGTATGGTGGTAAATGAAATACTTCTCCCGCATCCCCGCAATAGCCAAGAAGACACGGTGTAGCGGTAACATCCCACATTACCACGAAGGTCGAGCAATAATAGTGCGGTGTAGCAGTAACATCCCAACATCACCGCAAGGATCATGTCAAAATGGTGCAGTACCATGGTTAAACTATAAAACAAAATATCACATTTCTTTGAGGCATTTTTTTGAAATAGTTCACTTGCCTTGTGTTTATTGCTTCCACATTTTCATGTATGTCTAGTGGGGCACTTGTAACTACAACATATGATTAAAAAAATACATGTTGTTATGCTTTGATGGATGTCCCTTCGTTATTACTGGATAACTGATGTTGTGCACATTATTATAGTATAAGCCTATTTTTCATATTGTTTCATTTAACATCACCAATATTCTCCATAAGAACATTGTCCATGTTTAAAATGATGGAAATGGTTCACATCTCTTAGAACAATTTCTCTTGCAATAATCTTAGAGATGAATTTAGATGCAATGTGAAAATCAAAACATACTCAAAGGTTCTTAACAACTCTAATAGTTGTACTAGGGGCCATGTTTAACAAATCAAATGCAATTGCTAACTTTTCACTATGGTGGCAGATAAATGATTATTTTTTCTTCTATTCCACAACATTGAGTAAAAGTCTTGAATTTGGAAATATCCTGCTGCCTTCATTCTCCAAGCCAATTTCTTCAATTTTGCATAGATCTCCCATGTTTTTGGATGTGATTTGTCTCCTACACAAAAGAGCATGTACCATTTTATGCCCTTCAATCCAACTACATGCAAGTATCTTTTTAATTCCTCTATCTTTCATCAATATCCTTACTATTTGAACCTCACCACACCTACTCGCTTTTGCATAGATGTTTTAGAGAAGAACATAAGTTGCAACATTTTTAGGATCTAACTAAAAAATCAGTGTTGCTAGAATACTCAGCCTATATTCATATATGATCCACAAGAACCAAAGGTTTAACTAGCATCTCAATGATAATGTTTAGGGTGTCCTCAAGATAGCTAGCATGGGAACGAAGTTCAACCATTGACACCTAATGATCAACTATATATGTAATGCAATAAGGGTTACTGATGTGTGAACTATGTGCAACCCTCATCCACTAAACCTGCATGATTGCATGCATCTAGAACATAAGAAAAGCTTACAATGTCAATGTTCCAGAGTGCTTCATTAATTCAAAGATTTCCAGAGCTTCCTTGCAAAAATCCATTTTGTGCACATTCTGCAATCATATCATTTCATTCCATGAGATGACATCTCTTTGAGGCATTCTATCAAACAATTCATTTTGTACTACATTTTGGTGTCAAATCTTTGGTAATTATGGTTAGTTCCATTACATTCAAATTCTGAATTCTAGGAAATTATATACAATAAATAGATTGATGGGTGTTTGTATAGTGAAATTAGCTCTCTTAGAAATTAACTGAAATATCTAGAAGTCCATTATTTTAATTAAAGAGGATTTTGTGGTTATTTTTGTAACAATGATTAACAATATTTTTACAATGTAGCTAGCTTGCTATTTTCATTCAAGATACAAGTCACCAAAGTCAAGCACATACCAAGAAGATGGTACTCTACTTTAAACCCTCAACCTCACTTAGTTTAGTCTGCTTACATGGGGATATTAAGGAAGTTGCTAAAAAAATAATATATATCATTTTTTGTTTGTGAAGGAGAATCTTGTGAGATTCAATATGGTAGTGGATCAATATATGGTTTCTTAAGTAAAGATGATGTCACAGTTGGGAAACATGTTGTGAAACATCAGGTTGGTAATCTTTAGATGTTAAGGCTTCTCAGTTGGATATCAAATATATTTTCTCATTAACTTAATTTGGAATGTATGTATAAATGAATTCTTCCATGTTGCAAATCTTTACTTAGACAACACATGAACTAGGGTTGACATTTTTGTTCTCTAATTAAGTTTGATGGCATTCTTGGGCTTGGTTTCCAAGAAATTTCTGTTGATAATGTTGTTCCATTATAGTTAGTGTTGATAGCCTTCATTCTATAATATCAACTTCATTCTATAATTTGAGCATATCACCTTTATTAAAATTTGAACAAGGGTCCAATATGCATATTTCAAGCCTATGTTGAACACTCTGTTTAAGGCATCTGTTGACAAGGCTACAATTTTTTAATTGATTTATCTTTCTATTGTGTTTGGACTTTTGTAAACTTGTAATATACAATGCACTTTTATTCTTTCTGAATTGAGACTAAAAGTAATTTTGTTGGTTGTATTGAGACACAAATTCATTCATGGTAGAAAAGGCAACACCCTGTTTCTCATATTGGATGTCACATTGCATATAGAGGAAAGATTCTAGTTGGCTTATTGTTGACTACATTGAAGGAGAGAGCTTCATATATGGGACACGATCAACACTCTCCTTCTTGGATTCTACACGTTACAACTTTCTCCAAGAATATTTCCCACATTGTAGAATTTTTAAGAGATGAAAGGGGCATGTGATCGCATTGAAGGGATTCAAGCACACGTTTCCATCATTGCAGAAGTTTTTTGGAGAAGTTTATTTCTTGCAGTCATTTTTGTGCAATATTGTAACTTAGATTTCTAGTCTTGTGACTAAAAATAACAATTGTAATACTTTATTTCTAAGTTGTAATTAGAAAACCTTTCTTTTATTAATAAAATTCACCGATTTTTCCTTCTCAATGGTTGTCTTATTGTGTGCAATTGATGATGTGTATTTTTGTGTTTTATGCTTAAATCCTCAAATATCAATCAATTAAAATGACCAACTATACTACTAATTGACATCAATTAATAATTAAATTGACTAAATATACTACCAATTGATATAAATCAATGAACAACGAATAAAAATGATTAAATAAGTGAGCAGTTAACAACAATCAATGACTAAATATATCAATGAATAAAAAATGACTAAATAACTGACCAAATTACACCAATCAATGACTAAATCAACAACTAAATAAGTGACCAGTTAAATATATCAATAAATAAAAAATGACTAAATAAGTGACTAGATTACAACAATCAATGACTAAATCAAAAACTAAATATATTAGTGGAAAAAAATGACTAAATAAGCAACCAAATTACAACAATGGATGACTAAATCAACGACTACATATACTACCAAATCGATCAATCAAAACAACCAATAAATGAATAAAAATCGTTTAGTCATCAATCTAGTCATGTTATATATGACTGACAATAAACTACTAATGGTCACGTGACAAAGTTTAGTCATTTATAAGCAGTTTTTAGTAGTTTTTTTAGTCATATATTGTTGTTTTTGTACTAATGTTTATGGCAATCTTAGACAATACAAGTGATATTCATGACATGTAAACATTAACTACATGCAATAAATCATTCAAGTATGACCTCTTAGTGGAAACACTTAAAGTTACTTTATCAATGCATTCCTTATGCTCATTAAAGTGCATGTTGTCCACATGCCAACATGAAGGATTACAACCTAGTGTGTTATCTCTATTTATTTCATGTTCCTAACTAGAAGCATGGTGAGCATCCCCACCCAATTGTGCATTAAAATTCATGGAACATGGTAGAGTTAGAATTGGTGCCAGCAAACAACATTTATTGTGGTTACAAATAGCTTCTTTGCATGCCCAAATTTCTCAAGTTTTGAATGTGTATTCTTTATTCTTTAAATCAACTTGCATTCTTGGTCAAAACAATTCTAATTGATAGAATCCATAGAAATATTTAAGGATGGATTAATTAACAAGGATAAAAGAAAGCCATACCTTTTGACATAACATAGGATACTAAGTTGACAACTTTTTGAAAATGATGAAAAACATAGGTAAAACATGTCCTAGTGTGCGAACCCCAATCTTGGTACCTACAAAACAACATGAGTAACGAGTTAAACAAGGATTTGCAAGTTAAAACAAGGATTCCCATGAAATCCATTTACAAATTCAAATTAGGAAGAAAATATTGAACACAATGCAAATGACAAAAAATAGGATAAAATCCTAATTAGAAAAGCAAACACTTGATCCCATGGGGGAATTAGTGCCAATTTGATGCGAAAATTAGCCCTTTCCCAATTCCTATGATGAAGTCTTGATATGTTGAAGATGATATTAATCCACTTTTGATGAAAGATGAGAACTCCAAGCCAAATCTACAAAAATCCTAGCTAAGAATTCAAATGATGGATGAAAATGGCTTAAGTATTTTAGCATGGTAACTTTGCAATGCTTGTGGATGATAAAATAAGGAGAGGAGCTCTTCATCTATAGGATTTCAAGATGGATGAATGTCCAAATTTGAGCAATGTGGGACTAACATTCATCCAATGAAATGGTGCCACTTGTCAAGCTATGAATGGATGATGGATGTGCAAGAGTTGGGGTTTGTGCCAATAAATGCCAATATTTGAAATTCAAATTTGTTGAAATGACATGCAAGAGGGAAGGGAAAATGCAATAAATTCCACTTGGCTCAAGGCAAAGGACATGTAAGATGAATTTATTGCCTTGTTGGATGTACATGTTGACTTGGAATTTTTGAATTCAAATTGAGAGAATATTCCAAAAGATGCCTTGTGAGGAAAATAGAGATTTAATAAATGAATTAAAGCTATTTTCATGTGCAACTTGCATTATCTAGAGGATGTGACATGAGATGAGGTTGCATTAATCAAGGGTTAATTAATTTAACAGGAGATTAGATGATGTGACTTATTTGACTTAGATTTATGGGTTTATTTAAATCAAATAAGAGAGGAATATGATAAGAGGTTAATTAAATAAGGATTTTGATTTATTTAATTAAAAGGGATGGTGTTAGATTAAATCAAGTAAGGTTTTAATTTATTTAATTTAATGGATAGACTTTAGAGATTTAATCAAATAAATTGATTATTTAATTAAACAGGATAATTAGATTAGATGGATTGATTTAATTAACAAAAGAGATTGACTTAACTAGATAAAATGATTTATTTAATTAAGAGATGAATATTGATGAATTTAATCAGATAGGGGAATTTGATTAAACGGTTAGACCGAGGGATGATTCAGGAAGAAACGATGTTAGTAAGTCAGGATCGAATGCACGATGTCAATCAGTATATTTTACGTGTCTACATTTTTCCCCTCTTTGAAGCAATGCACTTGTTGCGTTGGTTCAAAGAATAAATGATCTCGATCAAAGCCAAAAAATTTTGATATTTCAAAACTTGCCCCACTACTGCATGGCAAGAGAAAACATGCCATTATAATTCCCCCTCGAGAGATCGGACGAAAATTTTAATTTTTTGGGTGATCTAGCAAAAAAAGGTGACAAAGTACCAAACAGGTCCGAAAGGGGTCCGGGAGGCTAAAAACATGTCTAAATGCAATAAAATGATAAAAAACAAGCCTCAAACAGATAAAAATAGGTTCGGGGGTCAAAAACCCTAGCAGGATAGCCATTTAGGGTTAAAAAACCCTAATTTTTAGGCTTAAAAGGGGCCCGAGGGGTCACTTTCAAGTCATTTTCACACACCTCTGCTAGTAAACTTTGAGATTCGAGCTCTGACCCTCTGGTGATATGGTGCAACGACAGCTTCCTCTACACATCTTGAACTGAGTTCAAACATACCAGTGGCCACCTGGCATCGGGGCACCGGTATGTGACCCTTACCCAAGCTTAATTTTTTCATTTAATGCATTTATTACTTGCTTAAGAGATGAGCTCACCTCCAGCGGCGCTATTATAGCGCCGCTTGGAATTTGAATTGCACCGCGCCAGGCCATTTTGCGTCGCAACGGTGCTATTTAGCATCGCAGCAGTGTAGTTTGGAGTTTAGAAACTTCGCCGATGGGCTCGGGCTCGGCGGGCCGATTTGCTTAAAGTGCATGGCGGCGGCGCCCTTTTCATGAAAATTGCGATGCTGGAGATAAAGTGCATTGTGGTGGCTCTATTTGGCTTAATTTGGGGTCCAACATCTAAGTTTGAGGAAACTCAAACTGTGACGCCATCACAAATTGCGCCGCTGGTTGAAAGCTTGGAGCGTTAGGCCAGGATTTTTCCAAAAAATTTAACATGCTGACTTTCCTTGATGTAGGACGGACCTAGGGAGCTTTATTCTCGGGATCACCGATCGCGGGATTTGGCGAGCGTCCTACGGGACTTGAGTGACAGAGAAGAGGAACGACTGGAAGTCGCTGGCTTATGGCACATTGCGTACATTGCGCCCATGCGCACACACCTAGGGATGTTATCAGTGCTGGCCGAGAGGTGGCACAACGAGACATCATCGTTTCATCTTCCCACTGGTGAGGCGACCGTCACATTGGAGGACGTCTGGCGCATTCTTCGATTGCCCATTCATGGCTGACGGGTGATCTATGACATGGAGGAGGGGCGCGAGTCCTCACCACTCGAGACATTATTTACTATGAGGGACAGATCGAGCTGGAGCGGTACAGAGTTATAGCACCCCCCTTTCACTGGGCGATTGCGGTGATCATTTCAGGTCTGGTTGCCCCAAACAGATGAGGGTGGTATTTTAGTCCGGGTTGGGGATACTACTGGGAGAGGATGGTCTGGGACAGGCCAGTTCATTTTGCATGGGGGCCTGTCCTTCTCGCCTCACTTTACAAAGATTTACATGAGTATATCTACGTTGATGGCAGAGCGTTAGGAGCTGGAGTGACACTCCTTCATGTTTGGGCATGGGAGCACATTTATGTGCTACGTCCATAGGTCGTTCTAGTTCTGATGGGGGTAGAGGATGCCCTCGTGGCACTATACAGAGGTGGTGTGTCCTTCACACACACTGGCAAGCATGGGATCCCCTACTGGAGGCAGATCCTGGACGAGATGCTTGTCTTTACTTGGCGTCCATACCTTGGTCGGCACGGATGGGCCGACGATGCTACTCAGCTCTTCTACTATCACTAGGATCGATACATGTAGGGGTGGGAGCATATGATGATTGAGAGATACCTACCCAGGCGCGTACAACGTCAGTTCGGAGAGCCACAGGACCGATCAAATGACGACTATGTAGCCGTCTTTACACGCAGCATAACACAGGTGTCATGGAGGCCTGGTATTCCTACCTCCGAGGCAGTTGGTGGCCCGACTGTGGGCTTATGATCAGGGCTTGGCAGATCCGGGCACTACATAGGCCTATAGAGACTGGTTCAAACCTCTTCGATTGACCGTTCCGGTCGAGGATGCAGAGGTACACAGGGTCAAAGGTAGGGGGAGAGGACGAGGACGAGGGCGAGGACCGAAGGTCGAGATTCAGAAGGATCCACCAGGGGTTCCCCCAATTCTGCCAGGTCACAGGGATGTCCATATGTAGGATCAGTAGCAAGATCTTCCAGTCCCACCACCACGAGCCGAAGGTGAGGACAAGGTTCACGCGTAGCCACGGGTATAGCCAACAGGGCAGGCAGACGCATGAGATGCCTTGATTTTTATAGTTGTAGGCCTAGGTCTAGGCAGTGACAGCAAAGAGGGACCGGGCGAGGGCTGAGAGAGAGCAGCTTAGAGCAGAGAGGGACCAGGCTGTGCAGCAGAGACAGGCTGCAGAGCTACAGGCAGCCTCCTCGTCCCAAGGTACAGTGTCGATGTGATCTTACAAGGATGCTATCCGAGAGATAAGAGTACTACCATCGGGCCTACCATGACACTATACCTAGAGCAGATTGGGTCCTAGAGAACTCAGAGCGGGCCAGCCAGAGACCACCAGAGGGTCACGGTGACAAGGGTGAGGGCAGCATTCACAGAGATTGAGCGTGATCCAGATGATACACACTTTTTGTACCTTATGGGCTTGTTTTTGATAGCCCGATGGGCAATTTGTACCAATTGACATATATGTACATTGATTCGATTTTATTCTTTGTACTATGACAGTATCATTGATGATATGATATACATGAGCCGATTTTGATGCAATGCAATGTGTTCCTTTATCTATGCATGTATGATTTATTTCTATATGCTTTGCAGTGATGTTTTATGGATGCATTTATTTCTAATGTTGTATGCATTATGATGTTATCTATATGATGATTTATTTTATGCCAATGCAATATGTGAAATGATTTGATTTATGGTATATGCAATGATGTGTGGAATATGCTTATATATGAGATGATTTATGGATGTAATATGATGCGATGGTCGTGATATGATGCAAATAAAATGGTGTTATGAGATGCTTAGAATAATAAATTTTATTATCCTAAATGATGTATGTGATGCAATGATATGTTAATGCAAAGTGATATGCTAATGCGTAATGTAGACGTAATGTGATGATATGAAGTCATGTATGTTATGCAAGTATGTATGCATAATGAATTAAATTCTTATATACCTATTGCTTATGATTATGCAAAAATGATTATGGAATGCTTTTATAGATGCTATGTAATGATTTGGATGGTAATATGAAATGATTATGAAATGTAAATGAATGCTATGTGATGCAATGCAATGGGTGAAATGCAATGTCATGGATGCACCTATTTATGAAGAATGTTTATGATAACCTATTTTTATGATGATAAGAATGTGATGTTTCCTATATGATATGATTATGCAATGCATATGATTCCTATTTGATATGATTATGCAATATGCTAATGATTTGTGGATGCAGGATCGATGATGATGGTGGTGATGATCAACTGTCATAGTACCTTGTTAGCGCGGTCAGTAAGAAAAGAAGAAGTCATTTCAACAAGACGCAAGATGACATGAATGCAGATGATGATTACTTGCCGAGGAATTGGGATTTTCAAAGGGCCAAATTTTCTTATGTTTGATAACACACGTGGTACGATGCATCGAGGTATAGAAGACCAGGATGGCATTGTACCTAGTGTGATGGACTTTGACTCGACAATCAGATAGGAGTATTCTTGTTCACACCTAACATATAGAAACCTTGCTAGGATGCACTTCAGAAGTTTTAGACACCTCAGACCAAAACACAGAAAGGTAAACCTATCCCTGTAATAGTCAACAAGTTGCCCTAGACCTCTTCCATACATACCTAACAAAGCAAGTATTCGCCAAGGTTATATTACGAGAACGTCCAACAAGCACAGCAGACAAAAGATAATGATCATTGCCCCATTCCTCTTTCTCTAAATCCTCTATTTTGGGATATCATCAAGACGTCCTTGGAATGAGCGCAAAATAAGATAAGTCAAAAGATAAAGACCAAGTAAACAAACAAACTGATGCTCTTCAATACCGCTAACGAAAAAAAAGGATGTGTTTTCTAAGATGATAACTGAAACTTATTGCCAAAAGATAATGCCCATTATAGGAAGGATTCATCCTAGGACATGTTAGTGGATGGCGGCACGTCATTTCGTTTATAAGGGATGATTGATATGGGACCATTTCAGATGATGTGTTACCGATACGAAGAGATAACCAACTTGGTTACTCACTGACTTAGACGTAAGACTTCACATTTTGAGTTTTCACTTTTAAACCTGCTAGACTTGTTTCCGACTGTTTCACCAAAGGTTGATAATGACGATCAGTTTATTATGAGTGGCGTTATTGCGGGTGTAAGCAAGATGAGGTGGATGGATTTTTTCAAATATTTGAATGTTTTTGATGTTTTACAATGTTTTGAGGCTATTTTTGGTATTTTTCAAGATTTTGCAAATGTTTTGATTTTTGATTTTTCAAATGTTTTGGGATTTTCTGAGGTTTTGACCAAGAGACTAACCTAAAGACCTATCCTAGGGGTTTCGAGGGCTGGTCAACAGACTATCCTTGTCTACGTTATACACGCAGAAACCACGTAGTTCGACTGACAACTTGATTGATTTACAGATGGAGATATACATAATGAGATGTTGGCTTATTATGACAGACTCCTATAGGACTGACCTAAATGTCTCAGGGGATGATCAAAGATCAACCTTGCCTACTTTTAAGCTTAGAGACGATGTAGTTCGACAAGACGACCTTGTTTTTGACTTTTTGATATGTTTTGATGTTTTTGGATTTTCTGATTTGAGGATTTTAAGATCATACATGAATCTGATCCAATAAGAACGTGCCCCCAGTGTGATGCAATAGACTACTCTGATAAAGGCAAGACAAACTGACATTAAGGATGGGCCGAGTAGTACTAGGAGGGATCACGATACGAACACAGGACCAAGCTATGGTGCGGATGTGAGTGGATGAGTGATGGATAGAGATCTGAATGTGATGGATGACTAAAATGAAATGGATGGATGATGCAGAACAAGCCATAAAGATCTTGGTGGATGGAAAGTGCTTATTTATGCAAGGCACCTGTTTGCCAGGTTTTCACCAAGGTACTTGCCCAAAGTGCCACCAAAGTGGTTTTCACTAGAGGACAATTTTTTTGGATCCATTTTCTAATTTTTTTGGATTTTTTGCTTTTTTAATTTTTTTGCTTGTTACCAAGGTGCCTATTTGCCAGGTTTTCGCCTAAGTAACCATTTTTTCAGGACTTTTCTGATTTTTTGGATTTTTGGGTTCTATACCTTGAAAGATTTAGGCATAAAATTTTTTGAGATGGGAGCTATTCATGGGCTCTTGCAGAGGTTCCCCTTCGGGTGTTGATAGCTGATATGCCCCTAATTTATAACTTGTTGTGATGACAAAAGGTCCTAACCAATTAGGTTCAAACTTGCCTTTGCTGCTAGGATTCGGACCATTCTTCTAATTTTCTTTTAAGACCAATTCTCTGACTTGGAAAGTCCTGCTTCTGATTTTCTTGTTGTAGCTCCTTTTGAGTCTATTTTGATAGACTTGCAAATGATTTAAAGCATCTATGCATCTCTCATCCAGTAACTCCAGCTCATTTAGTCTTGATACCTGATAGTCCTCATCAGTGATGAGGTTTTGCAATGATATTCTAAGGGATGGGAGCTCGATCTCAATGGGGAGGACAACTTTTGATCCGTAGACCAAGGAGAAGGGGGTGGCGCCAGTGGGTGTGCGAATGCTAGTTCGATAAGCTCAAAGGGGGGGTATTAAGCTGCAGATGCTAGTCACGACCTGCGTCATTGACTATTTTCTTGAGGATTTTGAGGATGGTTTTGTTCATAGCTTCTGCTTGGCCCTTGCCTTGGGGATAGTGCGGGGTGGAGAAGCGATGTTGGATTTTGAATTTCTCACACGAGTCACAAACCTCCTGGTTCTTGAATGGTGTCCCATTATCTAAGATAATGGCTTGTGGGACACTGTAATGACAGATGAGATAGTTCAGGATAAATTTTGAGATCTGCTTGCTAGTGATATACGTCATGGGTATGGCTTCCACCCACTTAGTGAAGTACTCAGTTGCAGTGATGATGAATTTATGGCCATTGGATGAGGTGGGTGTGATTTTCCCAATGAGATCGAGTCCCCATTGTGAAAAGGTCCATGGTGTGATAATAGGATGAAGCTCTTGAGCTGGAGCATGGATGAGGTCCCCATACTGCTAACATTGCAAACACCTTTTAGCATGATCATGTGCTTCTCTTTCCATTGTGGGCCAGTAATACCCCATCCTCAGCAGTTTTTTGGTGATGGTCATTCCACTCGAGTGTGAGCCACAGATACCGTTATGAACCTCGATTAGAGCGGTTAATGCCTCCTCAGCATTTAGACAGTGTAGCAAGGTACCTTCTATGCTTCTATAGTATAAGGTATCACCTAGGATGACAAATCTGGATGCCCTTTTGATAAAGGTTCGTTTTAGGCTCGATGGTAGGTCAACGGGTATGACTCCTATGCGAAGATATGTGTAGATGTCATGGTACCAAGGATCACCTAGACCAACGATTTCACACATGAATTATAATTCTGGTACCTCGAATGTGGGAACGAGAAGCTACTCAATCAAAAATTCATATATCAGCACATTATGAGGGATATCTAATAGGGACCCAATCATAGCCATGGTGTCTGCTGCTCTGTTGCTGGTTCTTGGAATCTGCTCAAATGTTATGTCAATGAAGGATTCCTTTAGAGTCTCCACCAATTTCTTGTATGGAGTGAGCTTATCATCCTTAGTCTGATATTCATTATTGACCTGATTTATGATCAACTGAGAGTGCCCATACACCTTGAGAGCTATGATGTTCCATTGTACTGTTATCCTGAGCCCTATAGTCAAAGCCTCGTATTCTGTGATGTTGTTGGTGCAAGGAAATGCCAATTTGTATGAATTCAGTATGCAATCCCCTTGTGGGGTGATGAAGAAGACACCAGCTCCTGATCCATGCTGTGTGTATGAACCATCGAAGTATAGTTTCTAGTGATCGGCTAGGTTGATGTTGAAGATAGATTCATCTAGAAATTCTGATACAAGGGGATTCTCAGAATACATAGGTGCTTCTACTAGTTGATCTGCAATAACCTGTCCCTTAATGTCTTTTCGCTCTACATACTCAATGTCATACCCTGATAATATCATTACCCATTTTGCCATTCTTCCCGTGAGCATTGCCTTTGACAGGAGATACTTGAGGGGATCAATTTTGGCAATAAGCTTTATCTTGTGTGCCAACATGTAATGTATGAATTTTTGGGATGCAAACACTACTGCGAGGAAAGCTTTCTCGATGAATGATTAATTTGGCTCGTGACCGACCATTTTTCTGCTGATATAGTAGATAGCCCTCTCCATTATGTTTTCATCATGCTGAGCTAGGAGAGCTCCAAGGGCTGCTGTTGTTGCTGACACATATAAGATCAATGGCTTTCTTGGGATGGGTGGCATTAAAACTGGTGGTGTCAGTAGATATTCCTTGATTTTGTTAAATGCCTCTTCGCATTTTGTATCCCATTTGTACGCTACCCCCTTGTGGAGTAGGTGAGAATATGGGTTCTGCTTGTCTGCCAGTTGTGCTATGAACCATCAGATGGATTAAAGTCAGCCTTGGAGGCCTCTCAGTTGTTTTAATGTCTTTGGTGCTTCCATCTCAAGGATTGCCTTCATCTTCACTGGATCCACCTCAATACCCCTCATGGAGACTATGTATCCTAGCAATTTACTTGATTGTACACCGAAGACGCACTTCTTAGGATTTAGTCTGACTTTGTATTCCTCCAATCTGTCAAAGATAGCGCTTAGGGTTGCTATATGATCTTGTCTTTTTCTTGACTTAGCTAGAATGTCGTCAACATAGTCTTCGACTATTTTATGGATCATATCATGGAATATCAATGTCATGGCCCTTTGATAGGTTGCTCCTGCGTTCTTTAGGCTGAATGGCATCATGTTCCAATAGTAGGTCCCCCATGTACAAGTGAAAGCCATTTTATGTTGATCTTCTTTTGCTATCATGAGTTGGTTGTATCCTGAAAATCCGTCCATTAATGATAGCATCTCATGCCCTACTGTCATGTCTACTATCATGTCGATGTTAGGAAGCGGGAAATCATCCTTGGTACATGCTTTGTTCAAATCTCTAAAGTCTGTATAGATTTTGATGGCTCTGTCAGGTTTTGAACAAGTACCAAATTTGACACCCATTCTGGATAATCAATTGGTCAGATAAATCCTGCATCTAACAACTTTTTGAGCTCCATTTTGACCAATAAGGCTATTTGAGGATGCATCTTTCGAAGCTTTTGTTTTACCGATTTTGCTTCTGGATACACTGCTAAATGATGAACCACAGTCTCTGGATCTAGCCTTGGCATGTCAGCATAACTCCATGCGAAGTTTATTTGTCTTTCCTTTAGGAATGCTACTAGGAGTTCTTGCTCTTCTGATAATAATGATTCCACATAGAATGTGATATGCAAGGCCTCCTTTGTTCCTAGGTTGACAGGATTGCACTTTTCGGCCAAGACTGCTAACTTCTCCTGATGAATAGCTCTTAGAGGAAGATTGAATCCTTCATCCTCGGGCACCTCAGAGAGGTTTTCATTGTTGGATATGTCCTTTCTTTTTACTATTTTCTTGTCAGAGAGTGCCACATTATGGTTTTCACTCAAGGACTTGGATATAATTCTTAGTTTCTCACTTTTGCGACTAAAGGATTCAATCATTTCCATGTAATAGGCATGTGTGTCCAACTCCATTATAAATCTTGCCTTGTGGTCTCCATCTGGAACGTTATCCCTCAATCCCATGAATTCTGAGAGCACCTCATCATTTTCAAATGTATCAAGAACTGGTGGTCCTCGTTGGTCATAGTCGATCAGTTGGGGGTACACTAAACGGATCTCATGATTTTGATGGTCTGGTTCAAAGGAGATGGTGCTAATCATACACAAGGTGGTGTCCTCGAATAACCTAGGTAGATTGGTCAAGGTATATTTTTCATTGCTACTAATATAGGGCTGAGTTATAAAATTATGCGTGTCTCTACCAGTGACTATTGGTGAGTGTACTTGTACTAGTATTGGTTGAGGAGAAACATTAGCCATTCTAACCGAAGGACCTCGGCCACGTATGGTTATTCTCAGAGTGGTACATCCAAGACCAAGATTTGTTATGGGTCACGTCTCTAGCATGATAGGTATTATGAGCCCATTGTCATTTTGTCCCAGTCTTTGATTTCTGTTGTAGCCCATTGCAAGCATCATGTGTAGGCCCTTGCTTCTTTCGTCCATTGGTAAATTAGTTGTCAGTATTTCATCTTTATACAACATGTGAGATGAATCTACTTCAATAACCTCATGACCAAGGTCTCCCCATCTTGTGAATGTGGGATAGTTTTCAGGATAGGTTTGTGATGTGGAAGCTTGATTTTCTTGTGGACATCCCCGTGATCTAGGAGATTGTGGTAACTCTCCTATCACAAAAGCATTGTTAGGGAGTTTGTAGCTTCCACAACCATCCTCCTAGATGATGAGCTTGATATTAGAGATGGTGGGGATGGCAGGTGTCTTTATCGCAAAAGTGGACACGAGAGTGGCAGGGTCAATATATGGTGTGGAGGGGCCCTCATCATTCTTTGGCACTTGGGGGATTTTGTAATACTTGGCCTCAAGATTTTTGCAATATGAAAACAGTTTGGGATATCCATGGACGGTGACCTCTTGTCCATTATGTGTAAATTTCACACATTGGTGGAAGGTTGATGCTACGACTTTCATCGCATGGATCCATGGCCATCCTAGGAGGATATTATATGGTAATTCGAGGTCCAAGACCAGACATGTGGTTTCCATGAGTGTTGGCCCTACTTGAATAGGGAGTTTAATTGTGCCTTGAGACACTCTTTCTTGGTCATCATATGCTCTTATCGTGATGCCCTTTCCTTTGTCGATGGAATCTTCTGATATTTTCAACTGCTTGATAAGGCTAAGAGAACGGATGTTCAAACTGGCACCTCCATCCACCAACAACCTTTTGATTTTGCTCTTGTTGACAATGGCTTACAAGTGAAGTGCATGGTTGTGAGATGGTTGGGTAGGGAAATCTTGGTCAAAGAATGTAAGGAGATTAGGCGTTATGATATTTCCGACCATAGCTTGGAATTGGTCTGCATCGAGATCTGTGGGGACAGTGGATGAGGCTAATGCTTCCTCAAGGATCTTTTTACGTGCTGATGAGATTTTCAACAACTCCATGATGGAGATGTGTGTTGGCGTTCTCTTGAGTTGTTCGACAACATTGTAGCTATGCGGAACGGCTCTAGATGAAGGGATTCTATTAGGTTGGGATGATCCTGCAATGGTTACTTTGCCGCCTCTTGTGGTGACTCCACAATCTTCGGCATGGGTGCCCTTGATGGTGATAACCATGCAGTCTTCATTTAAGGAGACAACAACCATTTTGTACACATGATTTACATTGCCCTTCCCTTTCTCATTTTTATTCCCTTTGTTGCCATGATTTGGCATCGGATTTGTGTAGATTTTAAGATCTTGATTTCTGGTAGGTTGTTCCACATTTATGATTTTCTTATCGATGAGATCTTGGATGATATTTTTGAGTCTCATGCAATTGTTTGTGGTATGACCTTTGATTTTATGAAATTCACAAAGTTGATTTTCATTATACCAAGGGGGTTTGACATCAGGTTCTTGGTAGTTTTCAAATGTAGGAGGCTTGATGAGTTTTTCGTCAATCAACTTTTTCATTATGTCCTCTAGTGGTTCCCCTAAAATAGCGTACTTTCATTTGGGATAACTTTTGCGTTGGGTTGGTCCTCTTTGATCATTGAGTTTATTGATGGTTGAATTGTTGTTGGTTTGGTATGTTGTGTGATGAGTGTTTTGGCGTTGATTTTGGATTTGCGGTGTGGGTGTGTGTTGGCGTGGACCACTAATGGCCACCTTGGCATCAATGACACCATCATTAGTAACGTTCTTGTTTCTTGCCCATGTGCGAGGTTTATCATTGTAATTAGATGGTGGGCGATTGTTTTGTTGTTTGTGATATGATGTTGATTCTGCGGGTTGAGTCACAAGGGCTCTTTCGATGTTGAGCGCTTTGGAGATCAATTGTTCATATGTAGTGATACCCTGAACCTTGAGATGAAATCCCAAGCGGCTTTCAAGGTTGGCTATGATGGTGCAAACTTGTTGTTCTTTTGGCCTGGTCCACTTGCTCTGATTGGCCTTGGATCACCATCGTTAAAGGAATGAAGCAAAAGATTCATTCTTTCCTTGTTTTAGAGTGTATAGTTCTTTGAGACTAACATCCATTGCAATGTTACATGCGTAGTTCCTGATGACTGCATCCCTGATTTCTTGGAATGTTCTAATGCCTAAAGGTAAGCGAGAGAACCATTCTATAGTAGGACCTGCCAAGCTTCTAGGAAATAGCCGCATTAGATAAGTATCGTCATATGTAACCTCCATGTAGTGAACCTGGAGTTCCCTAATGTGATCTTCAGGGTTTCCCATCCCTCGATATTTGTCGAATTTGGGGATTTCAAATCCCTTGGGGAATGCTTTCATCTCTAAGCTCCTATCAAATGGATAGGGACACAAGTTGCTTGGTGTTTTGGTTGTTCTCCCTGATTGAAGGTCGAGCACTTGTTGCGAGAGCAACTTGAGTTGTGTCATCACATCACTTCGCAGATCAGGGGGTGGAATGAAAGTGTTTTGGGGTGTTTGAATCGTTGGTTGGATGGGTGGATTGGTTGGTACGTTGTTTGATGGTATATGTATATTCTGGCAGGTGAAGTAGGCTTCTACTTGCTTTTGTATGAACAACGCTTGTTGTTGATCTTGTTGTTGTTGTGCTAGGATTTGTGCTTGTTGTTGCGCTTGTTGTTGTTCCAACAATGCTTGTTGTTGTGCTTGCTGTTGTTCCCACAACGCTTGTTGTTGGGCTGCCAATTCTGCTGCTTCTTGTTGTTCTTGGTATTACTTTAGTGCTTGCTGATATACTTGCACTTGTGCTGCTTGTGCTTGTGCAAGAAGTTGTGCTTGATATTGAGCTTGTTGTGCCTGATATTGAGATTGTGCTTATGCAGCTTGTTGCTGCAATAAAAGTTGTGCTTGAGCGGCACTTTGTGTTTGCAATGCTTGTGAGGCTTGGGCGACTTGTTGTTCTTGCTATTGCAATAATCCTTGGGCTTGTGCGGCTAGTTGCGCTTGTAATTTGGCTTGTGCGGCTTGAGCGGCTTGTTGCACGGCTTTTTGTTTTTGAACTTGTTGGTATCCTCTTTGAAAAGAAGCTTGCAATGCTACGTTGTATTGGCTTGATGTGGTAAAAGTTGGTGGTGGTGGGGGTGGTCATGGATTTGGAATGGTGGTAGGTGATGATGTTGTGTTGATGTTTTGAGTGTTGGATATTGGTATTGATGTGATGGTTGGTCATTGAGATACCATGCTTTGTGACGTTAGGGGTGTGTTTGATGATGTTTCCATTGCTTGTGTGTTTTTCATTTGTTGTTGCGATATCAACGACAAATTTTGCATGTTTGGTGCAATGCCTTGATTGATGGTTGGGATATAGGTTTGATTGATACTTGGTAGGGGAGGAAGTCCTAAACCAAGGAGTGGTGTGGATGATATTGGCAATGGAGGAAGAGGTGGACATGTAAGGGGTGTGAGTTGTTGTGAAGATATCGTGGTGTCGAATAGGCCCCCTAGTCTGAATATATCTCCCTCTTCTTGTGAATTTGTGAGAAGAGGTGTTTGAGGAGTTGTGTGAAAAAATGATGATGATGGATTGTGATGGAATGTGAGGGGAATTTTTTTTTGTAATGGGTTTTGGGGTATATTTTGTTCCAATGTGGTGTTTGCGTTCAAGTTTTGATTATTAACAAGGGGATGTGATTGAAGAGCATTGAGAAATGTATTTCCCTTGTTGACATTGAGTTGGGTTGGAGCAAATGATGTTGTGTTTTGCGGAATGTTTTGCGTGATGTTTTGGGATGGGGGTGTAGATGAAATAGGGATGGTGGATGAGATAGGTGGAAAGGATGTCTCCACTATAGTACTTACATCCAAATCCGAAGGCAACTTGGCCCCTTGTTTTGCTAGTTCAAGCATGTATAACGAAGGGTTGAGTCTCATCATGATGTTGATGATTTTATGATTCTCCATATTTTGAAGCATTTCTGTCATTTCCTCGCGAGACATTCCAAAAGTAAGGTCCTCTCCTTGGTTTTCTTCTTGTGGATTTTGTGATGATGAGAGGGTCAATGGATTACTTGATTCAGCTGGATTCATTTCTGTGTTTGTTTGGCTAAGATCACTTGAAGCGGGTGTTTCTTTGTTGGCTTCCATACTCTTCTTGTATTGAGATCTCGTTTGAACCATAAAACAAGGATCAATCTTTGAGGATATGGGAGATGAATCTCTTAATTCCTTGGATCGATCGTTATTTTATGTCACAAAGTATAAAGTTTTAGGATGCCTTGAGGATCAAAGGTGATGATATGATGATGATGTTAGGGATGGGTGATATGGATGTTTTGGCTTTTGATAAATCTTGAATGAGACACTAGGCTTTTAGGACTTGTGGATTTTGATTCTTGATTTTGGTTTTTTGAGATTTTGTCCTTGATTTTGATTTTAATTTTGATTTGGATTTTTGAACAAAAAGACCCTAATATGTTGGATGATGATCTAAGGGATAGCTTTGTTCAAAGGATGATAATTTGAATATGTGTCAGGAGAAGAACGCATCTACCCACACCTATTCAAACAAGATGATTGTTTCACTAAGCATATGAAGAAGGATCCATCTACATACACTAAGCTAGACAAGATGATTTTCATAACTTTGACTAAGTATATGCAAAAGGATGCATCTACACATACCTAGCCAAAGGTGTTTTTGCTAATGTTTTCAAGGATTTTGTCTCAATGATATTGATGATTTTGATTTTTCCATAAAGTCTAGTATCAAGGATGATTTCAAGATTTTCCAAAAGGTAATGATGAGATGGAATTTTTTTTGATGTTTGGAGGGTGGATGAAAAATATTTTGATGTGTTTTGATCCTAAGATGAACCTAAAAAGGTACACTTTGTTTGTCTAGACCTAGGTATTGAAGAGCATGTAAATGCTTCCTAATGACCTTTGTAACCAAGAAAAGATTTCATTTGAACATTCATTTTCGGATTTCCAATCAATGATTTTGTGTTTTGGGATTTGGAGTCTTTAACACATATGAAAGTTCATTTTGCTTAGCTTTGCTTAATGTCTTTATTTTACCAAAAACACTTTCTTCAATTAGGTTTTCAAACTAAGATGTCCAATATCTTAATTTCTTCGAACCCCACAAGATATGTTATGTGGAAATCTAATGAACTTAAGGCAAGGGTTTCCTATTGTTTACTTAAGAAGACAAATTGAGATATAATCCAATGTTAGAAACCTCTAAGGACGTGAATCCCAAGGGCAAGAAATAACATATGGATTGGGTCAATTGTATTTGTCCTCAAAAGGGTTTCAAATTTGGATGATGTTAAGTGTTTGTTTTTGAGATGTTTTCGATCAAGCAATGCATTTTGTAACCGAAGAATAAGTACAATCATATGGATGTGTAAGACAATATTTGTTGGATTCCCACTTGGACAAGTCCAGCTATGCTTATCTCTAGTGAATGGTTAGATGCTTGACCCCACTGGCTCCCCTCCACGGCACTCACTTATATGGGGCAACCAAGCATCAACACCCATGAAACTCCCATGGCATGTTTTCCATTTCTACTAGAAGACCGTAAAAGTGTGGGGTGGCTTGAGAACGACCGTTCTTGCACCAACAAATAGATAAAAGGATTTTGGAAAATTCTAGCACATGGGTTTTAGTAAGGACTTTTCATTCATAGGAGTTGACCCAACGTGGCAAGAGTCCCCTTTTGGATCCATCTTGTCGGAGTCAACCGCGTGATATTGGCTTCCAATATCCACATTTATATCCGCTGGAAATACTCTTGGCTTTAGAGTGTTACCGGTTGAGTCGTTCCCTTGGGTGAGTACTTTTTCCCCAAGGCAGGCCCTCTAGGATAAACAAAAGTGAATGAAGAACAATATTCGTAACTCGATCAATCCTTGTTGGCAACAAGGAAAGAGAATATACGTAACAAAGCCCCCACTCACACTCGCACAAGATTTTGTTCAATTTTAAGCCCAAATCGAAGTGTGGAGGTGATTGCTTTGTCTTAACCCAAAGTCATGAAAAAGGCCTTTTGATTCTCAAGATCGCTATAAAGCATGAGAGAAGCGCATACGTCCTTTTTCGATGGCTTTAGTCTAAGTAAGCCCTCACAAACAAACAAAGCTACACTTGTTCTTTTTAGATCCTCAAAGCAATATGTGAGTTCATTTTAGAGCACCAAATCACAAGTGAAAGACATTTATTCAATTTTTTAATCCCATAAACAAAATCTAGTAAGTTGTTGATCCTATTGTTCGTTTTAACCTTTACAAGAAGAAATCGAAAGGTTCTTTTTAAGCCCAAATGAAAGCTAGTGTTCTAAGAATGAAAGAGGGTGACAAATTCTTAAGGAAGTGTTAAACAAACACTTAAGTGTTTAGAAACACTTTGATTGGACAAAATATCATCACCATACTCCTTCCTTTGTTTTCAATTTCCAACCTACAAAGAAGAAAAATAGTCAAATTCTGGAAAAACACAAAAGTTAAAAACCAGAAAACAGCAAGTAAATAAATCATAAATCAAAAGCACGTGCTAAAAAATTAAATTCTCCCATTTACTATCTCCCAGCGTCACAACTCGTGAAGGCGTCGCTATTTGTCCTCCCAGCATCGCTTACCAGTCAGCGGTGCTCTGTGTCGAGACAGAGAGCTCGATTACGTTGCAATTTCACCCAACATCGTAGTTTGTGTCAACGTCATTATTTTCAAAAATTTCAAAAAGTCCTGCAAGTCAACGAGTCCAGCAATGGAGTTAAAAATTTAATTTTTTTGGCCGAATGAGTCCAGCGGCGCAGTTTATGTTTCACGCAGTGCCATATAGCGACGCTGACAAGCCCGCAGTGCTAAAACAGCGACGCTAATGAGCCCACGGTGCTAAAACAGTGACGCTGACGAGCCCATATTGGAATTTCCTGTGTGAAGAAAAATGCAAAAATTTCAAGAAAAAGTTAGAATTAATGAGTTGTCGCCCTCCTTCTAGCGCCAAATGTGCGAACCCCAATCTTGGTACCTGCAAAACAACATGAGTAACGAGTTAAACAAGGATTTGCAAGTTAAAACAAGGATTCCCATGAAATCCATTTACAAATTCAAATTAGGAAGAAAATATTGAACACAATGCAAATGACAAAAAATAGGATAAAATCCTAATTAGAAAAGCAAACACTTGATCCCATGGGGGAATTAGTGCCAATTTGATGCGAAAATTAGCCCTTTCCCAATTCCTATGATGAAGTCTTGATATGTTGAAGATGATATTAATCCACTTTTGATGAAAGATGAGAACTCCAAGCCAAATCTACAAAAATCCTAGCTAAGAATTCAAATGATGGATGAAAATGGCTTAAGTATTTTAGCATGGTAACTTTGCAATGCTTGTGGATGATAAAATAAGGAGAGGAGCTCTTCATCTATAGGATTTCAAGATGGATGAATGTCCAAATTTGAGCAATGTGGGACTAACATTCATCCAATGAAATGGTGCCACTTGTCAAGCTATGAATGGATGATGGATGTGCAAGATTTGGGGTTTGTGCCAATAAATGCCAATATTTGAAATTCAAATTTGTTGAAATGACATGCAAGAGGGAAGGGAAAATGCAATAAATTCCACTTGGCTCAAGGCAAAGGACATGTAAGATGAATTTATTGCCTTGTTGGATGTACATGTTGACTTGGAATTTTTGAATTCAAATTGAGAGAATATTCCAAAAGATGCCTTGTGAGGAAAATAGAGATTTAATAAATGAATTAAATCTATTTTCATGTGCAACTTGCATTATCTAGAGGATGTGACATGAGATGAGGTTACATTAATCAAGGGTTAATTAATTTAACAGGAGATTAGATGATGTGACTTATTTGACTTAGATTTATGGGTTTATTTAAATCAAATAAGAGAGGAATATGATAAGAGGTTAATTAAATAAAGATTTTGTTTTATTTAATTAAAAGGGATGGTGTTAGATTAAATCAAATAAGGTTTTAATTTATTTAATTTAATGGATAGACTTTAGAGATTTAATCAAATAAATTGATTATTTAATTAAACAGGATAATTAGATCAAATGGATAGATTTAATTAACAAAAGAGATTGACTTAACTAGATAAAATGATTTATTTAATTAAGAGACGAATATTGATGAATTTATTCAAATAGGGGAATTTGATTAAACGGTTAGACCGAGGGATGATTCGGGAAGAAACAATGTTAGTAAGTCAGGATCAAATGCACGATGTCAATAAGTATATTTTACGTGTCTACACCTAGATATTGGTGTGAGTAGACATTGTAGTGATGAATTCTCTAGTTATGGTAATGAGTCTTTCCAATGTCTATCTGTGTGTAAAAATAAACTAGAGTTGGTCCTTAAATGCAACTCTAAAGGTGGCAAGTATAACATTTTTTGCTTCAATTCAACACATAACAACTAGTTGGAAGGGTTAGGGTGGCACTAAATTCGAATTTGAAAACTAAAAGCATAGTAATTTCCACAAATTGTGAGATGAATCTAGGTCAATCTCACAAATCATGAATCTAACCCAAAGTGGATAAAATGGAAATTGAGGATCAAGACCATTCACTAGGATTGGATGCAAATGAAATAAATAAGGTTTAAGTTTTCTAGCAGCTCTTTAGAGAAAATGTGTCACTCAGACTATTATCTATATTGACTTGACTTGACCTATCTAAAAGTAAGTGTGTGAAAGCCTAGTTAGGCTCATTAAGGGTTACCAGACCAAAACTCTTCTCTTGAGTGATACTTCCCCTCCCTTTTGGAGGCATGAACTTATACCTGTGACCAACTTGCCACATTTACAATGCTAGTCAACTGATCATGAAACAATTGTTTGCATTATATACTCTATAGTCAGAATTAAGACATAGATAACATCAATTTGAATCAACCATTTATTCATTATATTTCCAATGATTCGTACAAACAAAGTACAATCACATTTATTTCCATCAAAGTTACAAACACACACACATATGCAAGTATTTCATCTAGCTAGGTAATAGTAACTAGGTAAATACACAACGGGGTGCAACAATATACATATTAATCATAAAGTTCCATCTTTATCCTTATCTTGGGAAGTTATTTTATTGATTAATTTAGGTAGGTGTGTGCCAAAATATTTGATGGGGATACTTTTTAATCAAACTAATTTAAAGATATAATTTGGTGTGTTCAATCATGGTTTATAAGCATATACTCATAAAAATATGTAATATTCTCAATGACTAGAATTATACTTGTCCTAGCAAAAATACATGGAAGAATACTTCATCAGAAAGTCTCTTCTATTATATATCCTCAATCTCATTTATTGAAGAGAGATGAATGATTTAAAAATAATGAAAAGCTTTGTGGACATCTATGTCACTACTTTTTAGAAGTTCTTACATCACTTAGAGCACTTAAAGTGTCATTTTATCATTTGGTCCACTATCTACTAATTTTGTGCATATCTATTAGAACCTCCATCTATTTATGATGACTCCTCATTTGGATTGAGTGGATATCCATTGGAAGTTCCTCTCGACCTACTTGTGATGATTTGTTGGTTAACCATTCTTCAATTAATGTTATAGATATTACAATAAGAATCCTCCACTCCTCATATTTCTTCTAAAGAGATAACTACATCTCTAAAATACTATGATGACTTAAACAAGATCATGCATGCATATTAGATACACCTCACTGGTATGCACACTTATCATACATCTTACATCTATGATTTGAATCTTGCCTTTAGGATCTAGATGACACTATGGAGGACATAGTTTCCCTATTTTATTATAGCTCTCCCATAGCTACATCACCTTGTTTGGATGTTATGGGGTATATATAAACCTTCACGGTCCCTCTCCTCTTCTGCATGCCTTTATGATATCATATTGCCTCTCTTCTTCATCCTACTCTACAAATCAAACTTTCTACCTTCTTTGCCTCTAACCTCCTCAAAGATTGGAGGTGAGCAACCAAAAGTAAATTTTGTCTTCCCTCTCAAGTATGTATTTAGAATGTTATTCCCCACCTATGGTATTACCAATATCTATATTCCAAATTAAAATGCTTATTCTAAAACTAAAATGACTCAAAATCAACTTTGCATATGCTAACACTCAAGCCCAACTCCTAGGCTAGAAGCTTCTCTATTCAAGAATTCCTATTTGATGATTTCCTCTATTTCTTCCACCCTCTACCCTTTCTACAAGAATAAAGTAAAACTTAAACGCACTCTCTAGTTTTCCCCTTTCGTCAAACATAAAAAAAGTTCAATCTTCTCCTATATTCTTGTCATATTTGGCCAAACACTCTCATGGAAGACACCTCTACTTGGAATCAATGTTTCTAATTAGCACAAATTTTGAAAGTTATAGAGATAGTACCAATAATTATATTTGGAGATTATGATACTTAGTTATTTTTCTTAATGTGATTTATCTTCAAGAAATTGGCATTCTAACACTTTATTCTACCACCATGTCGTAGATATCAAAACTTAGTTGTGCCTTGTAGGAAAAAAATAAACAAATACAAAATTAAGCAAGCAAGTTTATTCCATTCATAACCATCTAAAATTTCTACAAAAGAACTAGGAGGGTCATTCCAAGAAGCTTGAGGAGCTCACTATTTAAGGAAGTAACTTGCCCATGATGAAGGTCATTGTGCATTACATAGGTTGTATCAATAAAGCTAACTTCCAATGTATCAAAAATCTCCACCAAACTGTTAGTTAGATGGCCAATTAAATGAATATTGACATTAGTAGTCCTATTGTTGAGGAGTTTGAGTGATAGTTTCCCACCTTATGCTTCTTCTCATTGCAATTGTTATAAGTTATCTTTTACTAACAATTCTAGTTGGTTGACTTCAATTCTATGTTGTTTGTTAACTTAGATTTTATTCAAGTAAAAATAACACAACCTTTATCATATGAAAACATTTATTTTATATGTTTTATATAAGACAAGATCAAATTTTATTTTCAAAATGTTGAAATTAACATACCCATGCCAACTCCCATTTAGTTTTGGACAAATTTTGATGGAAAGACTTAATACAATTACATGTCAACAAGGGGTACACTCTTGTGCTAAGTTTGGCTTACAACCTAATACTTATACCTATCCATTTCGTACTCATTTACAAATATTTCTATGCATTCAACCTTATTGCATCCATGTTTGCACACAATACATTCAACATTTACTATAACATTTATTAGCCTACATTTGCACCCATATCCACTCATTCGATGATTTCCTTAAACCAATAGTTTATTATTGTGATTGATTATAAGTGATGTGAAATTGGCCCTAAAATTTAAGTGTTCAAGTTTGAATTCTAACTTTCTTTCCCGTTTTCACTAGATGTTGAGCGACATTAGATTTACCCCAAAATTTAAATGTTCAAATTTAAATTCTTTCTCATCCCTTTTTGCTAGTTGTTGTGAGCCAACTTGACACACATTTGTGCAACTTATTGCTATGTCTTTGTATTTAAAGAACTTCAATGTGTAATTAATTCACATAGGATAGTAAAGAGGAAATACATAGTACATCTAGAGTAAGGAGCATCAATTCTAGGAGCAATTCAATTTGAAGCTAAAAAATAATCTTAATGTACATCAAAATCACATAGATTGTCATAGTTGTCTACAACCATTTACTCAAAGTTATAAAGCCAATATGAAATGGGGGTTTTCCTAGGAGAACTTGATGCTAGCAATCCTACAACATCCCCAAAGATATATTATAAAATACTGCCATCCTAAGAAGCATTCAAATATCAAATATTAGAATGAAGCATTTTTTAGGCATTCACACTCCACTAGGTCAATCTCACAAATTAGTGACTAATTTGCACAATAACTATTCCTCCTACACTTGAGTTAAATCTCAAGGAGATCAAATTTGATCCATAGACATTTTTAAGATTATTAAGAACCTAAGACATTCAACAAATTAAAAACATTTATATTGTTGAATGCACAAGATAACTGAGAGGGGGTGAATCAATTGTACCTTAAAACTTCAAAACCCTCAAACATGTAGATCCACATTAAACCAAACTAACCCTTAATCTGTTAGGATGATTAATCATGAAATAAAATAACAAAAATGTAACCAAATCAACACCATACACAAAGAAACACTAGATTTACATAGAAAACCCCAAGATGGGAAAAACCACAACGAGGATTAGATCACAATATAAAGTAATATCAACACATATTACAAAGGGCTCATTGCCCAAAAGAATGAAAGGCTCACTGCAAGAATAGAAAAGAAGATAGAGAAGAGTTTTACAATGAGAAATCTATCTCAAAGCAACAAAAAAGTCCACCATAATGTCACCGACACCTTTGCAGTCTTACTAAAGAATTGTAGACACCTTTTTCTCATTACATCCATTAATCTAACACATGAAAGCTCGCATTGCATTACAAAAATTTGCACCTCACAATTCTGTAATTCACATCATTCGCACCACTCACATCTATATTATTATCCCTCAACAAATGAACTCATATTTATACCATCTTCACCCTTGAAAACATTCTCCAAGGTTGGCTAAGCACCTCAACCACGTGCAAATTCGAATTAGGTCGGCACCATAACATTCCCGCGATGGAAAGGAATGAAGGCGGACCACAACACACCTTAGTTAGGAACTCAATCCATTCATACATGTCACGCCACACTTCCACAAACACCAAAGCAACTCTGCAATAAGTGTAAACACCCAAGGTCAATCAAACATGTGTTAACACCATTAACATTTAAGTACACGCTAGACAAAAAAAAACATTTAAGTACACACTTCCTCAAATTCAAAGATGACTCATGGACCACACACCATGCTTGACCACAATTTAGGATATTCCACAAACATCGTGAAATCAAACAAATTCCTTTACAACAAATTTCACCTGAAGAATGAATGTACACCTAGTACACTCAAATAACTCTGGCGTACATTGTAAATCAAGAAACTAACTTCTGAAGGACCAAACTATGAACAACTTTGACTGTAGAAAGATACAGACACTATTAGCACCCTTCCATATTCGCAAGACCTAAAACCACTCTATGGAGAAATGCGGAGCAAAAACATTTCTCCCAAACACCTTTGCAATACACAATTCACACACTGGTGAACATAACTTCCTTTGCACAATGATCCAACACACCAAATTCTGAATGCAACAACTCTGAGCACCTCTAATAAACATATCCAAACCACACAAGCAAATCTTCAACAACAACAAAAAATGTGGAGCCAAATCAGAGCACAACTCTGTATACCAGAACACCATTGCAACACGCTATTTCCTCTTTTTATTCAAATTTTCTCAAAAGCATTTGGAAACCAAGCACCAAAAACATATTATCAACATCTTCAACACTACTTCATCACCACCAAGCCAATTGCAACATAACAACTCAACCATACATTAGGTCAGGACCAAAACATTCCCATGGTGGAAAGGAATGAAGGCGGACCACAACACACCTTAGCTAGGAACTCAATCCATTCATACATGTCACGCCACACTTCCACAAACATCAAAGCAACTTCACAATTAGTGTAAACACCCAAGGTCGGTCAAACATGTGTTAACACCATTAACATTTAAGTACACGCTAGACAAAAAACAAATATTTAAGTACACACTTCCTCAAATTCAAAAATGATTCGCGGACCACAGACCACGCTTGACCACAATTTAGGATATTCCACAAACATCGTGAAATCAAACAAATTCCTTTGCAACAAATTTCACCTGAAGAATATACACACCTAGTACACTCAAATAACTCTGTTGTACATTGTAGATCAAGAAACTAACTCATGAAGCACCAAACTACGAACAATTTCGACTGTAGAAAGATACAAACACTATCAGCACCCTTCCAAATCCACAAGACCTGAAACCACTCTATGGAGAAATGCGGAGCAAAAACATTTCTCCTAGACACCTTTGCAATACACAATTCACACACTAGTGAACATAACTTCCTTTGCACAACGATCCAACACACCAAATTTTGAATGCAACAACTCTGAGCACCTCTGATAAACATATCCAAACCACACAAGCAGATCTTCAACAAAAAAGAAATGTGGAGCCAAACCAGAGCACAACTCTGTATACCAAAACACCACTACAACACACTATTTCCTCTTTTTATTCAGATTTTCTCAAAAGCACTTGGAAACCAAGCACCAAAAACATATTATCAACATCTTCAACACTACTTCATCACGACCAAGCCAATTGCAACATAACAACTCAACCATACATCCATAAACATAAGCTTATCAAAGCAAGACTTGAAGTTGACACCAGTAGCTTACTAATGACAACATAATACAACTAATCAAAGCATCATCAGAGACAACATCAACTCAATATCAACTGCTCACACTCTTGCAACAATCCCCTGCTCATATAATTGACACCAACAAGAACACATAATCTTGTTGACATCAATGACAACACCAACTATACATACTTGCAACATATATATTTTTCTTAACATTTGAATTTTGAAAAACATCAAATATTAATTCTCCATCATCATTCTCAAAATCAAATACCCTATCCATTATACTTATTTTCTAAAAACAATATTTCAATTTACCAACCACACTCAATTTTGAATTTTGAAAAACATCAATATTAATTCTCCATCATCATTCTCAAAATTATATACCCTATCCATTATATTTATTTTCTAAAAAATAATATTTTAATTTACCAACCCCACTCACATGGGAAATTTGAAAAACACAAACATTAATTCTCCAACGAACATTCTCAAAATTAAATACTCTATCCATTATATTTATTCAAAAAAATATTTCAATTGACCAACTCCACTCCTTTAATTAAATCTGAGCTAATTCTATGAATACTGATTGCGTTAAAAGGATTTTATTCCTTTACACTTTACACCTAGACAATGCCAAAATTCATTGCATTTAACACGTTCAAGAATTCAACCGACAGGGGCAAACAGATCATCTCACAAACTTCGACGAGAGAATCGACAAAGACTTTGTCTAAAATAAACTAGTGTTCAATTACGCCAAGACGCCCAACAACCTATGGATTCATAACCACTGACTTTTGGGCCATAACCCCTTAATAGGGGTCTCATGTAGTGGGTCACTGCTCGTAGATTCGTCCAGGCTGCAAATGTCCAGCCATGAATCACATGCTTAGATTACTATTTAACAATGCCTGAAGCTCTCAGCACCCCAACAAGAGATCTGGAACAAGAAAGTAATTCAATCACTTGGAACCAGTGCAACAATGGCGAATGATCGCTCTGTGCACAACTCAATCCTGTGTTACGCAGTCGTAGTGCTTCTTGGGTTGAGTCCCATGGTTGTATCAACCAAAGATTTACAACGATGGAATGTACTCAGTCCAAAGAGGCCTTTGGCAAAATACAGCTTGAAGAACTACTGCGAGAGCTGGAGAATGAATGTGGAGCTCAACAATCTCAGAAATTTCAAAGTCGTTCCAGAAGAATGCATATTCTATATTTCCAAGTACATGACATCTACCCAGTACCATGTGGATCAAGAAAGAGCAGTGGAACAGGCACTTGTGCATCTTACATCCCTCGAATTAGCAGGAGAAGGGAAGGATGTCTGGATCTTTGATGTTGATGATACTTTGCTCTCCTCGCTACCCTTCCTCAAACAGTACAGCTATGGGTAAATTTGGAGCCCAGATTCATAGAATTTATGCTGCTGTTTTTGGTTTTTGTTTGTTGGCTTTGTTCTGGTTTAACAGTTTTTATAAATGCACAGTCAAGTTTAGTACCTATACCATTTATGGGTTTACCCTTTTTAAAATCAGTTGAGCCTTGGGTTTTTTAAATTAACTTATGACAGTTAAAAGGATCTGCTTTAGTAAGAGGAATTCAAAAGATTGTTTTTGAAATCAATTGGCTATGTTTTTGAATCGACATTTAAGATCACACTCAGTGATCTATCATCAATCATCGAGTGTGAGATTCAAAAACATATATGATTGATTCCAGAAACAATCTTTTGAACACTACATATACCGTAGAAAGCTAGTACCAATTAAAATAGGAAGTATTTTTTTTGGTAATATGTTGAATTATGATATTTTTTTAAGATGTAATTGCATAGTTTTTATATCAATCTCATTAACATATTTTCTGAACAGTGGCTGACATGAACGTGATTATTATAATTATTAATGATCCATTTAATACATTTTTATGTAACACGATGTCCAATATGAATAAAAATTTGGTACTTATCTCTAAATAGCCAATTTACACCTTCAACAATTTAAACATCAAATTTGCTGTTTACCATTTTTTCTTAATTTACAATCTTGTCAATAGATTGAAGATCTATTCATCAGATTATTCTAATTTAGAATCTTTATTTGTGGGTTTACTGCTTTCATATTATATAATGCCCTGAGATTGAAGATCCTATTCCAAAGTTTAGGAAGGGGGAAACCATTAAACTACAAGAAAAAAATAAAATGAAGATCTTATTTTATTTGGCATCTTGCTATTATTATTAATGGGTTAGTCTTTTAATTCTTTAAATCATTTTTTTTAATCGGATGATGGATAGGGAGTTGATGCTTGATTAACCATAAAAACATAATTTTATCAGCAGCTTTACACTCAGTAGAATAACAAGAATTCATTAAAATTTCTAAAAAGAAATTAGAATTTTAAAAAACTGACAGTTTAAAAAAACAACTGACTCATTCCAATTTATTTGTGTTTTAGATTTTAAGAAGCAATGGATCTCATATTTTCATAAGAATTAGATTTATTCTTAAGAGGAATTTTTAGTAGTAAAATTAAATGAAGACGCACAATTTTCGGTATAGACAGTCATTTGTGATTTTGACTCTCAGAAATGGTGGATTTTATTTTCGAAATATATTCTATGGAGGCAGATATTAGATATTAAAGGAGATTTATAAGATTGTTTTTTCTTTTTTCTGCTAAATTTCTTTTTACTCGAATATTCTTCAGAACATCTGTTATACTCTTTCGAATATTTTGTCAAATAATTTGCACAGTTTTTTCAAAACGTGCAAATTTCTAAGTATTTTTTTGACATTTTCGGCACTCATTCAATTTTGTCAATTTTTCTAAAGACATTTTATCAAACAAATGGCACACTTAATTTTTTCACAATTTTTCCAATCATCTGTGTGAGACATTTTGTCAAACAAATGACATTCTTCAATTTTATATTTTTACCGAATATCTATCATACTCTTTTGAAACATTTTGTCAAACAATTCGCACACTTTCTCAATTTTGTCAATTACTTCAAGCCAAGTAACTTATCTTGTAGATGCCATCTTCAATGGAAACACACATATAATCCCAGTTGGCATTTAATGACTCTAAAAGCTTCTGAACAAGAAAGTTATGAAATTGCTTACTCTTTTGTTTTGTAGCGGGGAGGTTATTAATAAAACTGCGTTCGAGAGCTGGATAGAGGAGATAAAAGCGCCCGCAGTGGAAGCTGTTTTGCCTCTTTACCATCAGCTTAAGATGAGCGGAGTGAAGATCATAATCATCACTTGGAGAAGAGAAAGTTTAAGGGATGTGACCGCACAGAATCTGGTGAAGGTTGGATTTACAGGATGGACGCAGCTGATAATGAGGTAGCTACTTCACATTCATCGATTTATTTGCAAAATTTTCAAAAGTTTCTGTTATTCAGTATGGATCTAATTGATCTTTGAAAGCAGGGGAGATAGCGATAATGGGAAAACGGCTACAAGCTACAAATCTGCCAAGAGGGAGGCGCTGGTGAATGATGGGTATGGTATTCTAGGTAATGTTGGTGATCAGTGGAGTGATATCCTTGGTACTCAAACTGGGATTCGAACCTTCAAACTCCCCAATTCCATGTATTACTCTGCATAATTTATGTGGGCTCAACATGCGGAACAAGTGAAATCATTCTGGCAGTAGTCCCATCATCAATACTTCATTGCGTCTTGTTCACCTGTATCGGAATGGAATAAAGCTTCGATCTATGTATGACTGTTTAAATGATGCTTTGTACAACCAGGTTAAGGTTAAGTAGAACTTTAAACTAATAATGATATCAAGTTTCCACAATTCATACCATTTAATGTTACATACATTTCTGAAAACTTTAAACTATGTTAAAAAGCATATTAATCTAGGTATTATTGAAACATTTACCAAAAAAATCTTCCCATAATTTTCCCATGAGTTTAAAAATTAGATTTTTTTTTTTAATTTTTTATATTAATATAATGGTGGATAGTGTACATTTTCGATTAAATTATATAAAATTAAAAAATATATTAACTCATATAAAAGATGGATGGAACGAGATTACACTTCTAAAAATAATTTAAAAGTTCACAACAAAATAATATAAGTAGTCACAATACAGCACAATTAGAACAATCTCAACAAAAGAGAAGATGGACGATAATCAAGAGGATTGTCCCACCCCTAGGAAGATCTTGGCAATCAAGAAGAGACTCCCAATATGTGATGGTATCCTCTTTGTCCTTCTATTCTTCTTGAGGAGGTGTAGAGGGAATGGGAGATGGAGCCCAATGTGCCTATTTTCATCATTTTTTCATTCCTAATTTAATTTAAAAAATCAAAATTTAGTTTAATTTTAGAATATGAAATGATTTGTGTGCAAACAAAAAACAAATAGAATAGAAACTGTTGAATTATTTTAAAATAAATAATTAGTTAACTTATATAGCCAATTTTGTATGTAAAATAAATCTATTTAATTTTGAAAAATATTCTTCTAAGATATATTTAATGAAAAATTTAGAAAAATCTGTACATGCAAACAATTTCTTTTCTAGGGAAAAATATATATATGTTGATAGACATTAAAAGCAAAATAATAAGAAGAAATGCATTTCAAAAAAAAAAAATTAAAACGAAAAAAAATAGAAGGTGGCTTTTTTCCATTGCATAACTCTAATTTCTTTTTATTAATTTTTTTTTAGTATTTTATTGTTACTTAACCTTTGTATGGCTAAACTTGTCAATGAAGAACACTTGCTAAGTCATTTTCAAAATATAAATATTATGCACCTATGTTGATATTATCTTTATGATGAATACTTGCTAAGTCATTTTCAAAATATAAATTTTATGCACCTAATTTGTTTAAAAATATTATGTTTATGATGAACAAATACTTAAATCATTATCAAAATAAATTTTGTACATTCAGTACATTAATAGAATAACATATAAATTTATAACTATTATAAAATGAACTATTTTTTTTTGTACACCTAAACAAATGTCATCACATGTCAATAGTATATACTATTTTTTATTATATTTTTCAATCTATGAGCTTGAGAAAAAATGTGTTAAATTTTGTTTCAGCACATTATGATGACAATTGGAACTTGTAGTACTTAAATTCCTCATCCAGGGTATGTTGTCCCAGACTTTCATCATATCTTGCATTTTGCATCAACCATTTCAAGACCTCCAGTGTTTCAAAGATAAAAAAGAGTGTCGGCCAAAAAGTAGCCTAAAACCAGGCATCTTTTTTTTTTAATTTCTACTTATCCTTATCCAATTCCAAATTACCTTAATAGATATTAACCATATAAAAAGTCCTACTCAAAAATTGCAACCCACATATCACTGACGTCTAAGGAAAAGCCCATCTGAATAAGAAACATGAAGAGCCACAGCTACCAAACCAAATAATAACCTTCCTTATATATCTCATCCTCCTCTTGTTACTCTATTTTGCCTCTTCATTTCAAAAATACTAAATGCAGTGTCTCTGAGCCAAATAGAAACATAACTTAACCAAACACTTTAAAAAGAAAGAAAAAAATACAATAACATCAAAAAGGCAAGGGGAAAAATCTTCCCTACTGATCACATTCTCCATTTTATTGGTAACAAAATAGCAGTACAATTTTGTTCATGCTTGGGATACAACAAATCTTATTTGTGTACATTACAACCTATGCAAAATCAAAGAGAGTATTGAATGTGATCAAGATCCACAACCACAATAATCCCCAGATAATACAAGAAACTGGCCATAGGGACCCTTGTATTGCATGGTCAACTATTCTAATGCATTCAATGGATTCCCATTCTTCACCTTGCAATTCACTCATGCTCCATAACTCACCGAATAGTTGATCACAACATCATATGTTGGGAAATGTTCGCAACTATTTGTCACCATTACAGATTCCATATACTCTCCTCTGAAATCCTTGGTACATGACATCAACATCTCAAATTTGCATGGATTATCTAGCCTAGTTGGAACTGAATAACAATGGCAATATCCATCGACCACAATGTCACTCCTTTACCATTAACCAAAATATCAAAGATTGATTCAATCAACATGTAAATAGATTGAAGTGATGAAAGATTAAATTTGATACATGTACGAAGTTGATGATCATATGTGAAGTTGTAGTTTAAACCTTGAGTCACATTGATTTTTGGCAAGTTTTGAGAGTTTACTGAGTATACCACAGAGCATTCTCATGCTCTTTAAAACTAAAAATAATACTAAAAATAACAGCTTTAAAAATAAACTGGTCCAGACTAGTCCACTTCTATTTCTAAAATGATACTTAAAAATGCATTTAAAAACAATTATAAAATAATTTACATATGAAAGTTAACAATAATGATTGCTTTTTTTTCAAAAAATAAGAAGATAAGATGTAAGAGTGGATATGGATTTGCATGTCATTTGAACGTTAATTTCTAGTTGAAGAGTTTTTCCTCACACATTGCTTTTTGGTGGATGTCATTGTAATACACCTCTTAGCATAATTATTGATATAATGTAAGCAAAAAAATAATATAAGTTTGGCCTAGGCTAAAATGGGTAGGCAAGAAATATTCTATAAAGAAGTCTCCTTGAGTGACAAGTGGCTAAAATCCAATAATAGTAATAATGTGCACTACTCCATCATGGGGAAACTTTAGGCATTGATAGATAATAGATGTGAAAAACCACATGATAGTGAGCTATGGATGACAGGTAGTAAGAAGCAAAATCCACCTAAAGTGGGGATCATAGTAAATGGAACATCCAAGGTTTTAGGTCCTACCAAGATAGCAAAGGTAATATTAACCAAATATGGAATGAATATTTTGGCATGGATATACAATGAGATGTTGAAAGTGTCATAGGTATATTGATGTAGTTGACTAACAGATAATAATTCCTCTTTAACTACATGAGCAATTCTAACTAGGTTAACAAAAGCACAATGAATGATTTTTTAGTTAACCAAATTAGGAATATAAATAGGTTTAGGAATATTGTAAACACCAACTAGCATGCCAACAAACGAGAATGAGATGATGGATTTGAGAAATAGTTTAATCTAAGGGTATTGGAGTGGAGTTTCCACCATTCAAATGATACTAATACATATGTTGATGAGGAAGGAAGAGACCAGATATCTAGCACTAGAGTGTTGGAGGTGAGATAGATGGACATGAATTATGATCTATAACATGGTCAATGTAGATGGTGGATGTGTTGTTGATCTAAACTATTAGTCATGAATCCATAAGGTTTGATAACCTTCCAAGTTCCAGGGGTGTCGAACTTGGAAAATCATCGCAAACATATATTCAAGTTGCGTAGTTAACGACCAATGGTTGAGGTGGGTAAGACCTCCTTCACTTCTGGCTTTGCAAGACCAAGGGGGAATTCCCTAAGATGTTGATTTGATTATTTGCAACACTATGCAATTGTTGGGAATAGGATGCCATTTAATTCCAATCCTAAACATATTTCATGTATCTCCTAAGTCCTTGGAAAGTGTTCCCCAACACTAGGATTAGAAAGAGATTAAATTTCAATGAAATGAACATGTAAATTGAAATTTTTGATTTTTCCTAAATGATAGGAACATGTGGGGACATCCAAGAAGAGCTCCTGCAAGATAGGAGCACATGGGGTGCCCACATGGAAGGTGGAATCCACCTTGCTTTGAACTTAACTATTTGGAGGATTGATAACACTTCAGTAATGCATGTTTTGATCCTACAAATTAGGGATTGATATTTACATGAGTGGAGTGGCAGTATCAGTTTAGTTCAGTTCAGTTAAGTTATGGTTCATTTATCTTCAATTGCATGTAGTTATTTTGAGTTGAATTCTAGTTGACTTGAGTTGCATGACTAATGAATTCAATTGCATGACACATAACAGGTGGATACTTTCAATTAAGTGGGGATGATCAATCATGCATAATGTTTGCATGAATTGGTGGAGAGATATGTTTCAGTTAACTAAGATTGACTTGGGTCCACCTTGGGCGCCCAAGTTGGCATCTTTCAGTTAACACCTTTTGCATGAGAAGATATTTGCAAGGTTCAATCAAGTGGGCCCATTCTTGGGCGCCAACTTTGAGGTGAAGTTTGCATGATATCTTCTTGACCAAAGTTCAGCTAAGTGTTCAGTTTGGGGTGCCTAAATTGAGGAATACTTTGGTTGGACTTCAGATTACATTATGGAACTCTACTTGCCCAATCTAGGCATAGATTTTTGTCAGGAGCTTTATGCTCTTATATTGTTAAACTCTTATGAGTTTACATGCTTATATTATTGTCTATTAATTGCAACAAGTGTATGAGAGTTCGATGAGATTTTATTGTCGGTTGTGAAGAAGGATTGTTGAAGGCAAGGAAGCATATCAATCAAGGATTGATACAGTATTATTGTAATCTTGTTCTAAGGATACATAATACAAGCATTATTGATTCTGGTGGAGTTTTTTCCTGAAAGGGTTTCTCCATGTATATGTTGTGTCACTTCTATCTCCTTGTCTCATTCTTCTACAATCTTGGTAAAATTGATATAAACAGATTAATCATACACAAAGAATTGTGACAAAGAACACTTAATTAGATCTAGAATCTCATACTTTTACAAGTTTTAAGCTACAATATTACCTTCATTTTCAACATTTGGTATCAGAGCTAATCGTTGGTTAGGGTTTGGGACGCCTTTCTCTTAAATTTTTGAAGGCTTTTTAGCTGTAGTGGGAGCTTTTACTATTGTGTTATTGTAGATTTGTAAAATAAGTGTGTTACAATGAGTTCTACTTCTCATCTGGATATTTAAAGATTCAATGGATCTAGTTATGAGATGTGGAAACTAAAAATGGAGGATCTCCTTGAAGAGAGAGATCAATGGTTAGCTATTTATAATGAGACAAATCTATTTACAACGATGTCAGATGAGGTTTGGGATAAGCTTCATAAGAAGGTAAGAGGGACCATAAGGTTTTGTCTTGCTGATGTTGTTCTCTTCAATATTTCAAATGAAGCTCCTACATTTAAATTGTGGAAGAGGATAGGTGATATCTATCAAAAAAAAAGACTTACTAATAATTTTTATCTAAAAAGATAGTTTTATTCTTTAAAGATGAAAGATGGTGATTTTTTTGCACATCATTTAAATTCTTTCAATTTGATTCTAATTCAATTAGCATTTGTAGATGTAAAACTAGAAGATGAAGATAAATGCATTTTGTTACTTTGTTCTTTACCAAAGTCTTGGGAAAATCTAATTGTTTATATCAGTGGTAGTGATGCATATCCTAAGATGGACAATATAATTCCTACTCTCCTATCAGAGGAGATGATGAGGAAGTCTAAAATGGGATCCCAAGATGTCTTGTTTGTAAGAGGTAGGCCTAAGGAAAAGGAACCTAAGGGAGACAAGAAAGGAAAGGGTAAGTCCAAAGGATGATCTAAAACCCCCCGTAAGAGTAAGGTAAAGTGTTGGAACTGTGGGAAACTGGGACATGTAAAGAAGGATTGTAAGAACAAGAAAAAGAGTTTTGATGCTTCTACAGAGAAATCCTGAGATGACGGTAATGATGCATTGATCATTTCATGCAAAACTATTAGTGATCACTCTTGGCTTATTGATTCAGGTTGCTCCTATCATATGACTCCTAACAAGGAATGGTTCACTAAGTATACTACATATTGATTCAGGTTGCTCCTATCATATGACTCCTAACAAGGAATGGTTCACTAAGTATACTGCATATGATGGAGAGAATTTCTTCTTTAGAGATAATAGCACAACAAAGATTGTGGGAAAAGGAGAGGTAAAGTTGTGTTTTAGTGATGGTAGGGTTAAGAGCCTTAATGATGTTTTACATATTCCAGGACTTGCTACAAATCTACTTTCTGTATCTAAGTTCAATGATTTTGGAATGCATGTGACATTTGACAAAGGTGGTTGCAGATTGATGAAAGGGAATATGGTGGTTGTTAAAGGATATCAGATTGAGAATTTACTTAAGCTTAATACCTCCAATTTGAATAAATCAACCAATGTAACTAAAGCTAAAAATACATGTATGTTGTGGCACCATAGATTGTGCCACATTCGTGAAAAAGGTCTTAGGACCATTCTTAATAAGAAATTGGTTGACGGTATTCCTCATTATAATATTAGAAAAAAATGATTTTTGTGAGCATTGTGTGTTTGGAAATCAATCTAGATCTTCATTTCCGAATGGAACAAATAAAGCTAAAGGATTATTAGAGATTATTCATTCAGATGTTATGGGTCTTGTGGATATTGACTCTATTGGAAAATCTAGATATTATGTCACATTTATTGACGATGTCTCATGATACACTTAGATCTATTTTATGCATAACAAATTTGATGTGTTCAATAAGTTTAAAGAATTTAAGGCTTCAGTTGAGAAACAATCATATCGTAAGATAAAAGTGTTGAGATTAGATAATGGTGGTGAATATTGTTCTAAGCAATTTGATGATTACTGTAAGCATGCAGGAATTGTGAGACAAAAAACTATTCATATACATCTCAACAAAATGGAGTAGCAGAAAGGATGAACCGAACCTTAATGGAAAGACTTAGGAGTATGTTCAGTAGTGCTAAGCTAGATCGATGCCTTTGGGTCGAGGATGTAAGTACTTCTTGTTATTTAATCAATAGATATCCTAGTTCATCTATTAATGATAAAATTCCTTATGAAATGTGGCTATGTAGGAAACCTAGTGTTGCACATTTAAGGATATTTGGTTGTGAGGCTTTTGTTCATGTGCCTAAAGAAAAGTAGTCTAAGTTGGATCCAAAAGCACAGAAATGCATATTCATAGGTTATGGTGAAAATGTAAAAGGTTACAAGCTTTGAAATCCTCTAACCCAAAAAATTACTTTATCTAGAGATGTGATTTTCAAGGAATTTAGATCTTATACATGAGAAGAATAACCAAAGGAGAAGGATACTTCTCGAATAGTGCATTTTGAGAAAAATACTAAGAAGCATGAAGATGCACATGTTGAAGAACAATTGGATGGATTGGATGAGGAGAGTTCATAGAGTTCTAAGATAGATACTCATGATGAGCATATTGAGGAACAAGAAGAACCTTCTTTGAGAAGATCCACAAGACAATAGAATCCCATTGATAGGTATAGCCCACCTAATTTTTGTTGTATATTTTCTTTGATGAATACTAATGATGAACCTAGATCTTACAGGGAATCTTTGTCTTCAGATGAGAACAAGCTTTGGCCACAAGCTATGCATGAGGAAATGGTTTCCTTGGATACTCATGACACATGGGATCTTGAGAGTTTTCCCAAAGGAAGAAAGGCCATTGGCTGTAAAAGGATCTTTAAAAATAAAATTGAAGCAAATGGTAATCTTGAAAGGTACAAGGCTAGATTAGTAGCCAAGGGCTACTCCCAAAAAGAGGGATTTGACTTTAATGAAATATTTTCTCCCGTTGCTAAATTAACTTCTATGAGATTCTTTTTATCTATTGTTGTTGCTTATGATTTTGAGATAGAGAAAATGGATGTGAAAACTACTTTCTTACATGGGGATCTTGATGAGGAGATTTATATGAGGCAACCCGATGGTTTTGTTGTAAAAGGAAAAGAATTATTTGTTTGCAGGTTAAATAGATCTTTATGTGGATTGAAACAGTCACCTTGAATGTGGTGCCAGAAGTTTGATGCTTTTTCATTGAAAATTGGTTATTTTAGGAGTGAGGAAGATCATTGTGTTTACATAAATTTTATTGATGATCAACTTTTAATTATTATCTTGTATGTTGATGACATGTTTATTGGTAACAACAATGTAATGATCAAAGAATTGAAAGCACAACTCTCTAGTACATTTGAGATGAAAGATCTAGGGGCTGCATAATATATCCTTGGTATGGTGATCGATAGAGATCGATAGAGATAGAGGTAACAGAAAGCTTTGCTTAAGTCAAAGCAACTATGTTGATACTATTTTGAAATGGTTTAGCATGCATGATAGTAAACCAATTAATATTCCTTTACCAGTTGGCACGAAGTTAAGTTTAGACATGGGTCCTAAATCTTATTTTGATCATGAGGAAATGTCCAAAATTCCATATGCTATTGCAGTTGGTAGTTTGATGTATGCAATGGTCTGTACAAGACCAGATATAGCCCAAGCAGTGGGAGTTCTAAGTAGGTTTATGTCTAACCCTGGTAAAGAACATTGGACTTATGTTAAGAGGGTGTTTAGATATTTATGAGGTACTTCTGATTACTATTTGGTTTATCATGGTGCTAATGATATTGATATTATGCACAGATAATTAGACATACAGGGTTTCGTAGATTCAGATTGGGAAGGAGACCTGGATAGTCGGAGGTCGACAAGTGGCTATGTGTTTACTTTGTTTGGAGCTACAGTTAGTTGGATGAGTAAGAGGCACCCCACGGTTGCTTTGTCCACCACAGAAGCAAAGTACATGGCTACTACACATGCCTCTAAAGAGGCGGTTTGGTTACACAGACTTGGGAGAGGTATTAGCTTTAATTGCAAGCAAATTAGACTTGATTGTGATAGTCAGAGTGCTATTTGTTTAGCCAAAAATCCTATGTATCATGCTCATACTAAGCATGTTGATATTCAGTATCACTTTATGTGAGAAATGGTTGAGAGTGGGAAGGTATTGATTGAGAAAGTTAACACTTTGATCAATGTTGCAAATTATCTTACGAAACCAGTTCCTATAAATAAGCTCTCTTGGCGCAGGAAGGTCATTGGCCTTGAGTCCTGCACTTGATTTATAATAATGATTCCTTGTTTAGAATAATTGAAATGTATAATGTCAAGTGGGAGAATGTTGGGAATAGGATACTATTTAATTGCAATCCTAAACATATTTCATGTATCCCCTAAGTCCTTGGAAAGTGTTCCCCAACACTAGGATTAGAAAGAGATTAAATTTGAATGAAATAAACATGTAAATTGACATTTATGATTATTCCTAAATGATAGGAACATGTGGGGATATCCAAGAAGAGATCCTACAAGATAGGAGCACATGGGGATCCCACATGGATGGTGGAACCCACCTCGCTTCAGTTAACTATTTGGAGTATTGATAACACTTTAGTAACGCATGTTTTGATCCTACAAATTAGGGATTGATATTTACATGAGTGGAGTGGCACTATCAGTTCAATTTAGTTATGGTTCAGTTATCTTTAGTTGCGTGTAGTTATTTTGAGTTGAATTCTAGTTGTCTTGAGTTGACTTGAGTTGCATGATAGATAATAGGTGGATACTTTTAGTTAAGTGGGGATGATCAATCATGCATAATGTTTGCATGAATTGGTGGAGAGATATGTTTCAATTAACTAAGATTAACTTGGGTCCACCTTGGGCGCCCAAGTTGGCATCTTTCAACTAATACCTTTTGCATGAGAAGATATTTACAAGGCTTAGTCAAGTGGGCCCATTCTTGGGTGCCAACTTTGAGGTGAAGTTTGTGTGTGAACCCCAATCCTAATACCTACAAAACAATAAGAAGAAAAACATTAGATGGTGAAATGCAAGCGAGAACAAGGATTCTCCATGAAATCCATTTACAAAGCTTAAATTAGGAAAAAAGATGAAGAACACAATAAGAAGACAATAAAATAGAGATTGAATCCTAATTAAACTAGCAAATTCATGATCCCATGGGGGAATTGGTGCCAATTTGATGTGAAAATAGGCCCTTTCCCAATTCCTATGATGCAAGCTTGATAAATGTTGATGAATGATCCACTTTGATGAAGGATGGTGAGTACTCCAATGGAAAAATCTACATAACCTAGCTAAGATTCAATGATAATAGATGGAATTTGCTAATAATTTGAGCATAGTAAGTTTACTAAAATTATGGATGATGAAATGAGGAGATTAGCCTCTTATTTATAGAATGCCAAGATGGATGAATGTCCAAAACAGAGAAATGTGGGACTAAAATTCAACCAATGGAAAGATGACACTTGTCAACCTATGAGTGGATGGAGGATGTGCAAGTTTTGAGGATTGTGCCAATAAATGTCTATTTTTGAATTTTGAATTTGTTGAAATGACATGCAAGAGGGAAGAGAGAATTCATTGAATGCCACTTGGCTCAAGGAAAAGGACATGTAAGAGAGAGTAAATGCCTTGTTGGATGTACATGTCAACTTGGATTTTAAATTCAAACTTGGAGAATATTCCCAAAAGATGCCTTGTTGAGGAAAATAGAGATTTAATAAATCAATTAAATATATTTTCATGTGCTACAGGTAAAAGCTAGAGGATGGAACATGAGAGGAGATTAACTTAATCAAAGTTAATTAATTTAATAAAGGGGGTTAAATGATGTGATCTATTTGACTTAAATTTGTGGATTTACTTCAATCAATTATGAGAAGAATGTGACAAGGGATTAATTAAATAAAGATTTTGATTTATTTAATTAAAAGAGATGATGTTAGATTAAACTAAATAAGGTTTTAATCTATTTTATTTAATAGATAGACTTTAGAGATTTAATCAAATAAAATTAATTATTTAACTAAGTTGGATAATTAGATCAAAATGGTTAATTTAATTATTGAGAAGAGGTGACTTAATTAGATAACTGATTTATTCAATTAAGAGAGGAATATTGATGAATTTAATCAAATAAAAGTATTTGATTAAATGGTTAGACCGAAGGATGATTCACGACGAAACGATGTTAGTAGTTAGGATCAGATGCATAATGTCAATTGGTACATTTTACGTGTGTACAGTTTACATGATATCTTCTTGACCAAAGTTCAATTAAGTGTTCTGTTTGGGGTGCCTAAATTGAGGAAGACTTTGTTTTGACTTCAGATTATATTGTGGAACTCTACTTGCCCGATCTAGGCGTAGGTTTTTGTTAGAAGCTTTATGCTCTTGTATTGTACAACTCTTATGAGTTTACATGCTTATATTATTGTCTATTAATTGCATCAAGTGTATGAGAGTTCGATGAGAGTTTATTGTAGGTTGTGAAGAAGGATTGTTGAAGGAAAGGAAGCATACCAACCAAGGATTGATACATTATTATTGTAATCTTGTTCTAAGGACCTTACTGCAAACTATACCCATTGCATAGTGTATCCCAATATTGTTGTCACAATATACCTATGTGTTAGTTTGAATAGATAAGGTTGAGCATCTTACTAATAGATAACCTACCATATCAGTGTTTGAGAATGGGTTTATGATACACCCAAGTGTATTATTGTATTCATTCAAACATGGTAGTAGAACACAAATAAGTAAAGTGATGTTTGTTCTTTAATTTGGGTGTTTGGTGTGTGTTCAAGATGATGAGAAAGGAAACACATTATAGACCAGTGCCTATATTCATTGGGCTATGGAGTCTTTGGATTTAACCACAAATGTAATAAATAAAAACAAGGTGATGACTTAATCAAGTCATCACAAAAGACCATGTATTTTAGAATACAAAGGTAAGTTGGGCTCTACACATATACACTCAAAAAGATAATATATGGTTACAAAATATTAAGAGAGTATACTTAGTAATCCCCATACATACCCACACATTTCATTTATTATATTGAAAAGATACAATGCAAAATCTTTACGCAGATTTTACTAACTTTTGGCTGATAAACTAATCAATGATACATAAAAAATGCATACTACACATGAAAGGAGACACTTTTCTAAGGTTGATTCTACCTTTAATCATTCATTCTTCAAGTTTACAGGTGTTATTACAAGGCTGAGATCAAGCCCAAATCATTACAATACAAAAATTTCTAATGACCCACAACTACTTCTCTCTAGAACATGGTCTGAATAGAAAACTCCAACCCTTAGAATGATTACGAAAGTGCAATTTATACTTCTACAATTTGTGAAGGAAGAAGGGTTGATGAAATGGATTGAAACCCTAGAAATTCATAAGCAAACATGTGGATATAAAAAATTGAGAAGAAATCATGCCACACAAGTCCCAACATACACACCATGCCTCCACATTAATGAACAAAAAAATAAGAGCAAAATCCCCTACAAAATTTGCAGTAAGTCATGACCAAGACCTGACCTCTAAGATAAGGAGTCCTGCAAATCATAAAGAAGCATGGACGCTATTTTTTCCCACCTGAATTTGTTGAGAAATGCATTTAAGATCATCCTTGTAGCCCCTAGAATCAAATCTAGCAATTGGGAAAGTTGTTGCAACATTAATGGAAAAAAGCATGAAAATCATGCAAAAGGTCCCATTGTCCAATCAAGTTTTGAAAACCTAATAGGATCCAAGAAAGAAAGAAAATAAGGTTGAGTTCAGGAACAAGAAATAGATCAAGACATTTGACCCTCAGGTGCAAAATTTTGATCAAGTCTTGAAACCCGACAAGAACAAGGCAAGAAGAGCAAAGGGGTCAAGATTGGGGATCTCAGACTAATCCAGACCATTCATATCTTAGGTTTGAATGTCCCATTGGGGCCTAAAGTCCTAATTGGATCGAAGCAAAGGAGAGGATTGGGATCGGGGATCTCCATTGGACATGGACCTTTTGGTCCAATGTCCAAAAATTTCACCTGGACCCGAAGTCCCAACTGGATGGAAGAAAAAGAAGAAGGTTAATCAAGATCAGGGATCCCAAACAAACTTAGACCCTTTGAGATTAGATATTCCAAATGGACTTGGACCTTTCGGTCCAAGGTCCAAATATCCCTTCGATACCCAAAGTCCTTATTGGATAGGGGAAAGAGAGCGGGGGCTGAACACCAGAATGGACTTGGACTTAGTCCAGGTATCCATTGAGGGTCCAAATCCCCAAAAGCATGAAAAAGGAATAAGGGAGAAAGGGGGAAGAGAAGGATCATTGGGGCCCGAAGGGGTTTCAAAATCCTTGTTGGAACCCAACAAGGTTTTTCAAACCATTGAAACACTTGAGAAGGAAGACAAGCACTAAATTTTAAAATTTCAAAGCCTAAGTCATTAGTCAAAATGAAAGGTTCAAAAACACATGTCGAGGACTGACATGGTTTTGAAAACCATGTTAGCCTGACATGGTTTTGATAACCATGTTAGAGCCCAACATGGTTTTCACAACCGTGTCAAAGCCCGACATGGTTTTCAAAACCTTAAGGGAAAGTTGATGGAAATGAAAAGGTTAAGGTTTCAAAACTTAAAGGGGCAATCAAAGGACTTGGTTGTGAAACCATTGTTGGGGCTTGACGAGGTTTCAAAAACCACATAAGAAGTTGAAAGAAAATTTTCAAAAGCACACAAGTCAAAAGGAAAAATCCAATGTCGGCGTTTTACAAGTTTCTAAGTACCTCGTTGGGGCCCAAGAAGGTTTCTAAAACCTTGCAAAGTTTTGACAAGAACTTAGCCACTTTTTGGATTTTCAAAAGGGAATTTTGGCTACCACTTGCAAAGGGGAAAAGGCAGAAAACCAGAGGGAAGGGAGGACATAAATGCAACAAAAAAATTCTCAAAATAAACCAAAATTGAAAGGGAGCATGAGGGATAATACCAAGCATTACCATCATTTTTTGAAAATTTTGTAGGTGCTAACAATGGCTTCAATTGGGGATGTGTGCCTCTTGTAGGCATAGTGAGAATTCAAATCTTCAAGAAGTAGACCAAGTGACTCGTCCAATGGGTTACTGTTGTGATTGCTTATAAATATGTTTATCATTGAAACCCATACATTCAAAATTTACTTGGTGGCCATAGGCTCCCAAGAAAAGAAGAGATAATGCTTGCATCTTTCAAACACTAGCCTATTGAAGGAACTGATTTCCCTCAACCCACATTTTTTTTCCATACCAACAAAAAGTGTAGCCTTTTTCCCACAAGTACAAATATGTGTTTACCATTGAACATGTGAAGACTTGCTCCATGTTTGATCTGGCTATTGCATGGAACCCAAATAACATATACCACCACACTATCATGCATTAAATATTGTCCATTTTTGTAGCAGATGGTGATAAAACTTGAAAACTTAGGTCAACACCACATGAAACCATTGAACTATCATATCTATTGACCTCCTTGGATGAATCAAGGAAAACAGGAATGCTTCCAATTCACATTGCAAAGAAAAATATGACACTTCATCATGCTAACATGTAGAGGGAAACTCATCCTCTAACATATCAAATTGAAAATTTTCAAGTTCAAGCATATAAGAAACATGAGTAAAAAACAAATCACCAGCCTGGAGAATCTATTGTTGCTCAACACCATTGCAAGGTGCATGTTGGGTCCAAGTGAAGTGCTCAAACTTGGGGACATTGGCATCAACACTATGAGAAGCAACATATTCATCACAAAGGAATGCCTTATACTCAACTTCACTTACTTTATGGACCATAGACAACCAGCATACCTTGGGGTCACCTATGCTGAGGAAAACCTCATCAACACATCCGTTCATATCATGAGACGATTTGTGTGAAGAGATACACTCTTCATATTGTTTCTCTATTTTAATCTCTTGGAAATCCACTACAACACATGTGTTGCACGAAACAGACCTGTGGCACACTTCTTCCATGCTTAACTCAACAACATCACTTTCACCTAACCCTCTTGAAGTGCATTATGCATGAGGAAGACTACAAATTACACACCAAAGAAAAAGGTTCTCATATGCATCCACATGATCATCACAATCACATTCTTCAAGTGAAAACTCCTCACAATAAAAATTATCAACTGTACCAATAATTATCTCCACATGTTCATTTTCATGTACAACTATATCCATGCTATCCTTATGCAAATAATCAATGGAAACTTAAAAACAAGAACAAGGACAAAGGAATGTAAAATATCAAACAAAGAATCAATTTCTTGTTCACCATTTACATCACCAACATATGCATGCTCTACATTATCAGCTACCTGAGATAATTTATTTGATGAATCTCTTGCATGCATATCCTCTTCATTATCAACACATTTGCAATAAATAGCAAGGTCATACTCCTCATCCACAGACTAGAAATCATCATTGGTTTCTTCATTATAACTAGACACGAATGATTGCTCCAACTAAAGGTTGTTGCACATACTACCATCCTTATCTGTACTATTGTCATGCAATGCAACATAACCTTTATCTACCCTTCTGCAAACACAATCATCACCTGATATTGTGATACTATTTGAGGCCATCCCCAGATCATTGTTGTCATCAACAACAAGTTCATCATCAACAACATTTGTTCTTGAGGGCAATGATTTTGCAACCATTTCCCTTCTGAGATCATCAATGATATAAAGGACTCTATGCATATGCTTGTTGCATGTCTGCCAAATGATACTCTTCTCATATTGAACCATCACCTGGAGAAAAATCATATGCTCCAAGTAACATATCAATATAGGCAGGTGTGTTAGGTCTACAATCATCTGGGACTTGGGAAAGGGAAATAGCAAACCTATGACTGAAGTTCGTGCTAAACTCTCCCTCTTGCCATATGATACTCTTTAAACCCTCAACAAGAGTAGCAGGGTATAAATTCCTCTTCAAATGCAGTCACAAGTTGATTCCACGAAGCAAAAAGTGCTTGGAAAAACTCAAATACCAACTCCTTGCCTCTCCTCCTAGCAGCCTAACAAAAAATCAAATCCACATGTCTTCATCTTCAAATTGATACTTCTCCATGAATTATGAAAATGCCTCAACATGTGCATCCCCATCCAACTGATCATAACCATTGAACCTAGGCATCAATCTATAGATTGAACCTTTCATTGTTCGTATTTCACAGTTGACCCAAAAAAGGTCAAGATTCTTATAAATGGGATCAAGCGAGATAATAGGGGATGAAGAAACTTGTTTTTATACAACAGTAGGGGGCCTTTGTGATTGTAGTACCTTGATTTGAAGCATATGTTTCCTCTCAAGCTCTTTAAGATCCTCTAACTTCAATTGATCTCTATGTATTGATTTTTGTATGGCTTGTAAGTCTGGATATGAACATATTTTTTGTGCTCCAAGATATATGGACAACAAGGTGATTCATCTTCATAATATTCCTTCTTCTCTCATACTGCCTAGGATTTGAACTATATGTTACATTTGATGAATTATCCCTAGGGTATATGCCTCCATTCTAACCACCCATGGTTGGTTACAATTACTTATGCAAGGTAGAGTATAGAGGAAAAAGAAAATTGCTTCTTTAATAAAAAAGTATGCTTTGAATTGGAAGAAAAGGGAGTACCAAATACTTAGTTGCAGTCATTCATTACATGCTCATGAAACATGAACAACAACAACATTAATTTTTTTTTTTATACCGGATTCACCACCTCACTAAAGTGAGAAAATCCTTGAAGCATAGGAATCTCCAATACATAGATCAAATTATGGGTTCTAGCCAATAGTAGAGTCTCTGATTAATATAAACCCATCAGATTTCTCCCCGAGCCCCAATTTGTTGGCGTAAGTTGATAGGATACCAAACTTAACCGAACAAATTGATACAACTTGTAAATCCTTTTCAATCCCTGACAATGAAACTAATTTTTTTGTGATCTAAACTGTTAGTCCCAAATCCCTAAAGTTTGATAAGCTTCCAAGTGCTAGGGGTGTCAACTTTGGAAAATCAATGCAAACCTATATATAGGTTGGACAGTTAATGACCAATGGTTGAGGTGGGTAAGACCTCTTTCACTTATAGCTCTACAAGACCAAGGGAAAATTTCCCTAATATGTTGTCTTGATGATTTTCAACACTATACAATACCTTATTGCAAACTATACCCACTGCACAGTCTATCCCAATATTGGTGTCATAATATACCTATGTGCTAGTTTGGATAGATAGGGTTGAGCAACTTAATAATAGATAACCTACCATATCGATGTCTGAGAATAATTTTATGATACACCCTTGTATTATTGTATTCATTCAGACATGGTAGTAGTACACAAATAAAGAAAAGCAATATTTTCTCTTTAATTTGAGGTGTTTGGAGTGTGTTAAAGATGATGGGAAAGAAAACACATTATAGACCAGTGCCTATATTCATTTGGCTATGGATTCTCTAGATTTAACCACAAATGTAATAAATGAAAACAAGGCGATGACTTAGTCAAGTCATCACAAAAGACTATGCCTTTTAGACTACAAAGGTAAGTTGGGATCTACACATATACACTCAAAAAGATAATATATGGTTACAAAATATTAAGAGATTCTACTTAGTAATCCCCATGCATACCCACACATTTCATTTATTATATTGAAAAGATACTATGCAAAACTTTACACAAATTTTACTAACTTCTAGCTAATAAACTAATCAATGATACATCAAAAAATGCATACTACACATGAAAGGAGACAATCTGCTAAGGTTGATTTTTCCTTTAATCATTCATTCTTCAAGTTTACAAATGGCTGAGATAAAAACCCAAATCATTACAATACAAAAATTTATGATGATCTGCAACCGCTTTTCTCTAGAACATGGTTTGAATAGAAAAATTCAACCCTTAGAATGAGTACAAAAGTGTAATTTATACTTCTACAAGTTGTGAAGGAAGAAGGTTCATGGATAGGGTCTAAAACCCTAGCATGGCATATGTAGACATGTGGATATCAAAATTTAAAAATAAATCATACCACAGGGCCCAACATGCATGCCATGCCTCCACATTAATGAGCACACAAATTAGGAACAAAATCCCCCACAAAATCTGTAGTAAATAACAACCAATACTTGACCTTTGAAAGAAAAGAGTCTTGTAAATCATAAAGAAGAATGGGCGCCATTTTGTCCCACCTGAAGTTATTGAGAAATCCTTTTAAGATCATCCCTATAGCCCCTAAAATAAAATTTGGTAGTTGGGAAAGTTGTTGTAACATTAATGGCGAAAATCATGCAGAAGGTCCTGAAGTCCAATCGGGATCTAAAAACTCAATAGGATCCAAGAAAGAAAGAAAAGAAGGTTAGGTTTAGGAACAAGAAATAGATTGGGACATTTGACCCTTAGGTGCAAAATTTCGATTGGGTCCTGAAAACCCGACAAGAGTAAGGAAAGAAGAGCAAAGGGGTTGGGATCAGATATCCTGGACAGATTCAGACCATTCGAATCTTGGGTCTGAAGTTCCCGTTGGGACCCAAAGTCCCAACCAGCTTAGAGTAGAGGAGAGGATTGGGATTGGGGATCTTGATCGACATAGACCTTTTAGTCCAATTTCCAAAAATAGCGTCAGGACCTGAAGTCCCAATTGGATGGAAGAAAAAGAAGAAGGTCGATTGAGATTGGGATCTCAAACAAACCTTGACCCTTCGGGATTGGAGATCTCAAATAGACTTGGACCTTTCAGTCCAAGGTACAAAGATCCTATCAAGACCCAAAGTCCCAATCAAATAGGGGAAAGAGAGTCAGGGAAAAACACCATAACAGAGTTGGTCTTAGTCCAAGTATCCATTCGAGGTTCAAATCCCCAAAATGATGAAAAAGGAAGAAGGAAGAAATAGAGGGAAGAGAAAGCTCATCGAGGCTCAAAGGGGGTTTCAAAACCCTTGTTGGAACCTAACAAGGTTTTTGAAACCATTCGAACACTTGGAAAGGAAGAAAGGTGCTAAAGTTTAGAATTTTAAAACCTAAATCATCATTTGAAACGAAAGGTTTGGTTTTGACAACCATGTCAAAGCTCGATATGGTTTTCACAACCATGTTGGAGCCCAACATGGTTTTGGCAACCATGTTGTAGCCCGACATGGTTTTTGAAACCTTAATGGGAATTCAACGAAAATGAAAAGGTTAAGGTTACAAAACTTAAAGGGGTGGGCAAAGGACTTGGTTGTGAAACCATTGTTGAGGCCCAACATGGTGACAACCACATTGGATCCTGACGAGGTTGCAAAAACCACGTAAGAAGTTGAAGGAAATTTTTCAAAAGTGCACAAGTCAAAAGGAAAAATCCAATGTCGGGGTTTTACAAGGTTCTAAGTACCACGCCAGGGATCGACTTGGTTCTTAGAACCATGTTGGAATCTAACAAGGTTTCCAAAAACTTGTAAAGTTCTTACAAGAACTTTACTTAGCCACTTTTTAGATTTTTGAAAGGAAATTTTGGCTAGCATTTGTAAAGGGGAAAAGGAAAAAAACCAAAGGGAGTGGAGGACATAAATGCAACAACAAAAAAAATCAAAATAAACTAAAAGTGAAAGGGAGCGTTAGGGATAATACCAAGCATTACCAATATTTTTTGAAAATTTTGTAGGTGCTAGTAGGATGAATGTTGTATAATGGATTTTTATAGACTTGAATGTTTTATTTTGGTGGCATGAAAGAGTTAACTCTTTATTTAATCTTTTGATTTTGATGACATTGGAGTAAATAAGATTTTGAATTAATTTTTTTAAGCATAAACATTTATTTGTGTCATGACTAGGTATACAATAGAATTAACAAAAATCCTTAGAGTTGTAGGTAGGTGGGAGTGGTTTATTTGTATCAAAGAAGTGGATAGATGACTATTGCACCATACTTTTAGAAAGGAGTTATTGTAGAATAGAGTATAGTGAATTAGAGAGTGGTGTAAAATGATAAATTTTTAATGACCACGTTGTTAAGGCCATCGTCAAAGATGAAAGTGAAGTTGTACCTATATTATTGATGATGGTGGACATTTTGTTATTTTCATAATTATTATTAAATAATCAAGAGGTCTCAAATGATGTGACAATATTGATGAGGTAGAAGGGGATTCCTCAAACTCACTAACAATCTATTGACAATCTCACAAGGTCATGCATAAGTGTGGAAATTATAGATACCAAATGAGTAATATCTTATCTCAAATAAGAGGTTGAAGGATTCTAATGAAAACCATTTTCACATCTAATTCAATAAGTGCATACATAATCTATAAATATAATGATTGATACTGAAAGATAAATTCTATGACATTCTCACTGGTGCCCAATTTAAAGTGAACTAGGTTAGTAAATGTGACTTGTGGACCAATGTTCACTTCAAAATGTTGTAATATTGATTAATAATTTAATTGAATGATATTATATACTATTTTTGCAAGGAGAAAAATCAATCTATTGCCATTTCTTTCAATTAACATATTTTTTTTTCTAAAAACTTGTCGTAAAATAGAAAATCACTACACAAGGTAGAGAATGTTGAAACATGTAATTGTAGATCTACCTAGCGACAATATTTATTAAAATGGAGAACCTCAAAGCCTATAGGAATGGTTGTAGCTAGGATATCAAGTGATCACGGATTGCAATGATAATAGGTGGTGGTGATAGGCTACATGTTGGAAAAAAGTGAAGCAAGTTATTGTTCTAATTTACCCATGTTCTATATAATTTATTTTTTAATAGAGTATCTGGTATTTAACAATATCATTGTTGTAGTAAGAATGGCTAAAAATAATTGTGAAAGTTGTCTAACTCCATTTATGTCAAATAAATTGATGTAGAAGGGGCATGCATTCAACTCAACGAACCAACATGTCCCTTATCAAGAACTTACTGACTTAAGTGTGTTATATTTAATTTTTTCAACTAGGGAATCGTAATTTCTTGGATGGTTCCAACACTGTATGTGTAGTTAAGGATTCTAAGTTTTCCTAGAGATTGCATATAGAAGAATTAACTAAAAAAAACTTAACTAGAAATACATTTAACTAGAAACAAAACCTATCTTATAAACTTTAACTATGTAACAATTGCTATGGGTAGATACTCCTATTGGGATAGTGACTAAATAATTTAATTATGTTGTAACTATTTTATAATGAACCTATTATTAAGTAATTGTTGATAATCAATTGATTGCGATTTATAAAATTAATTCAAATCAAGGAACACAACTTTAACAATCTATTCTAACATTAACAAATAATCTAAACTATGAAGAGTACTACAATTACCTCAAGTGGCACTTGCTTGAGTGGCTGCAATCTCACAATATCTTAATCAAATCTCAACTCGAAAATCCATTTAATTGACTGAATCTATTTTATTTATTTCATTATAAAAGTTTTATCAAAGTTGATAACAACAACATTTACAACAAGAGTGTTGATAGAAAATTCTACTAGATCTTCGACTTATACAAGATTTTCTATTTATACAAGATCTAAATAGTCTGATTATTATAGACTCTAAACAACTTATTAACAAATTTTAACTCATCCACAAACATAGGGATATGACTTATTCCTCTCCTAAGAAAAAATTGAATAGGAAACTTAATCATGCAAAAGTGTTGATATCATAGTCTTGTTATAACTCTTCATCATAAATAAGATAGTTATAAATGACAACATGCAAGACACTTGGCATAATTCACATTTATAAACCACGATCTATTTTTTTCATAAATTTCTTCTTATCTCCATGGTTATCTTTATTGATAGTGACAAAATCATTGAAAAGGAGAATGATTTATAGATAAACCATTTCCACAATATGTAATAACCTGTGCCCAAGTTTGGTGGTTTATATGATTTAATTCCTTAAGGATTGACAATGTAAACATGTTGTCAACAAATCACAAAAGTGTTTCTTGTAGAATTTCTTTACATCTGGAATTTATTATTTAGAATTTGATATTAAGATATGTCAAAAGGGCAACTCTACATCCTTTTTATGCTAATCATATGTATATGAGTAAGAATAGATATTATGAAAATAACAATGATACCAATTTCTGCTATAATTCAATAAAGATATTTGGATTGAGAAGTAAATCAAGAATGAAAGTTCAATAATCGTTGTCTCTACATGCTTGCTATATAATCATGTGATTATATATGTCATGACATCAAAATTAATGTTGTTTTTAGTTATTCTTTTAGAACATGCAATTTCTTATTATAAGGATGATTGATATCACAATATGATCCTTTAAGTATATTGTTGTTTATGATAAAAAAATGCTCTTATTCATGCGATTGAGGGGAGCACTATTTCTAAATGTCTACTGGTTATTCTTCCAGGTCAACTTGATGTTCTTAGGCTCCTTCAAAGCAAGTTTAATATTTTCTTATTAAAAGAGGTATATGTTTGTAAGTTATTTGATGATCTCTTTGATGAATTAAGAACCTCCTCATATACCCTCGATTAGGCATGAGGAGTTGTATCTCCTTCAATATGTCTCTTAATTATGTTGGTGTAATTAGTATTTAATTACACATTAGCATAAGTTTACTTAGGCTTTATTTAATTCCTAAGTTATAGGTTTTATCCTTATCTTATTGAGCTATCTTGTTGCTCAAGATAAGATTAGGTTTATGCATCTTTTCTTTTATAAAGCAAATTATCTCTTGTAATATTTTGTACTTCGAATATATCAATTTGCACATCTTTTGCAAATCTCTGCTTTTTTGTTTTTCTCTTCTGTGGAAGGTGATTTTTCTGGTTTGCAATCTGATCTTGGTTTCTAACATGGTATCAGAGCCTTGATTTGCAGCCCCTTCTTAGCTTTTTTGGAGGAATACAGTGCAGAGCTCGTTCGAGGTCCCTCGAGGGTTTCTTTCCTTGAGCATATTTCTAGAGCGTCTTGGATCAGAACAGGATTTTCCATTGGATCAGAATGCTGGAAAAAGTCAAAAATGACTTTTATTTTATTCAATTTCATCATCATGTGCCAGATCTGCAAGGGTTGTAAGCTCGGTGATTTTTTTGATAGATCTGGGGGTCACTTGATTTTCAGAGCACTTTGGGCCCAAACGGACCTTTCTGTTGGATTTGCAACGCCCAAAATCCCCTATTTCCATATAAAAATTGTCCGATTTGGGAAAAGTCATCCGGAGAGGCAATTTTTTTTACTTGAGGGTCGTACAGCCCCCAGGCATGCTTCACGATGCACAGATTTTGAGAAAAAATCAAAAAACATAATAAAAAAAATCACAAATGGTGAAAATTTTTGGCGCAGCTAGTATAAATCAGTTGATCGCCGCCGCTCCACCAAGCAGCCACTGCCGCACCACTCACTTACCACTGCCACTGGCGGTCACCGCCCATGCACCACCGATCGGAGTTTAGCCCTTCTAGGCCTGAACTGCATCCGCTAAGGTCCTATGGAGATCCGGGGGCTAAGATCTAGCCCCCTGCCGGTTCAAGCCCCCAACCCTGGTCATATCGATGACCAAGGGCTCCACCGCCAACCCCTACCCTTCAGCCCCTGGTCCACCTAGGTGACCAAGGGCCTTATTTTTTAGCCCCTGAGGGCCTCTGGGGGGCAAATCGGACATTTTTGGACAACTTTCACGGAAATGGGCGTAACTTGGGCATACGGCGTCATTCTTTTGCTAACGAGATATCATCAGAAAGCTGTTTCAACGATCTATGCAATGGTGTAGGTGTGGTTTTCTGGTTTCTATTTTTTGATGCCTTTTTTAGTCTCAGAAGTTAGATGTTTCCATTTTCACTCTAGGACGCATATCTTTTGACTCGCTTATCCATTTTTCATGATTTTCACGGCGTTGGAAAGCTAGTTTCGGCCTCTATGCAGATTTGAGGTCATTTACAGAATATGTATACCTTATTTTATGCATGAATTCATTTTTGTTTCATGCATTAGTTTTACATTTTGGCTTATGTTTATGTAGTTTTGTATTATCTCCTTCTGCAATCATTGGGTATTGTAATAAAGAACTGATATAAAGTTCCATTAAGGGGGGTTCTTGCATCCATTATTCGTATTGGTGATAACTCGCATGAGTTTGTCTGGTTTCCTGTTGTTTCCTTTTAGCTTCCTTCTTGCTTAGCTAGACACATCTTTGGTTTGCTTCGGTTCACACTTCACATTGGGTTTTTATAGTTCTTGATCCGCATTGGTTCAGATCTTTCTCATTTGAGGGCCATTTTTTTATGGTGAATGTTCCAAAATATTGATGGTACTCGTCCTATGGGCAGTTTTAGTTTTAGTTTGGCATTGGCTTCGAGAGACACAACTTCCATATTTGTCATCATTATGTGTCCTTTCATCATTTCATCTACTGTTGTTCATAGATTCCAGGGTTGATCCAATATGTGAGTTTCCAGTGTTCCCTGGCATCGAGTCTGTTATTGCATTTTTTATTCCGATATGGTATTTTTCAAACAGAAGTATCTTTCCTTGCTTTCCGGATTTGGGGTTCCAGTGTTGCTTCTTCAGAGTTCTTCCAGTGCTTCTTCGCAGCAGTTCATCTCTCTGAGGGGTGGTTTTTCCCACTGGATTTTCTCTCTCTTTGCATTTGTACATGAGTACCTAATCAGGCCTTGTTGTTGGGACTCATATTTGCATAATAATCTGCTTCTCCCTAAGTTGCACTTATGGGGGGTGTTGGTGTAATTAATATTTAATTACACATTAGCATAAGTTTACTTAGGCTTTATTTAATTCCTAAGTTATAGGTTTTATCCTTATCTTATTGAGCTATCTTGTTGCTCAAGATAAGATTAGGTTTATGCATCTTTTCTTTTATAAAGAAAATTATCTCTTGTAATATTTTGTACTTCAAATATATCAATTTGCACATCTTTTGCAAATCTGTACTTTTTCATTTTTCTCTTCTGTGGAAGGTGATTTTTTTGGTTTGCAATCTGATCTTGGTTTCTAAAAAATTAACCATGCCATTAGTTTTATGAACTTGATTAACTAACGTCTGCTTAGTATCCAAGGTGTTTCATCCAATAAAATATTTTATGCTACGCTGAAGTAGTCTCCCACAAGCTTTGACAATCAATCTTCATCATACGTTCAGCGCTATACAATCTTCCTCTTGACTAGTGCGGCACCCAACAAGGAAGCACTCTAATAGGAAACACCCGACAAGGGACAAATAATAGTCTCCATGTCAATAATGATAGCCCGATATCTTCTCTCAGCATGAAATTTTCAAATAACCCTGATCAAGTATGATTAATTTTGAATATTTTATTACAGCGGAAGACTCCAAATAATGTCGGTTCTCCTCATTTGATTCATGTTGGCTTGTATGCAGTTGGCTAGGTATAAATTCCATGGTGGAGATGAAGATAAGGTTGGTCGATAGAATCCTTATGCAACTTGATTTTATTAATTCATGAATATGTTATATGAGCAATCAAACCTCAGATAATTATGATTTTCATATTCCACAATTAGCAATATAAATACGCCTCTATTTGATGAAATGCCACATAATCAGAAATATACCATGATCATGTATGTGCTACTTGAGTAATAATAGGTATGTGAATGAAGTAAAAAACTCAAAAGGGAGAATGGTAATATTATAATATTGTTGTGAATGAGACAAATCCAATTAGGTCGTTGACTCTAGAACTCGGTAAGACCCATATGGCGACACCTTGACTTGAGTTAACCATTGCTCCTTAATATATAACTAGTGACAACATTGAATGGTTCAATGTCTGTTTTGACCACAAGGGAACTAATATCTAATTAGATAGACATAGCAAGTTTATTGATCACCTTTTCTTCATATGCATTATATTGAATCATAAAATATATTCGGGAATATTGTGCCACCTCCTTATAGCCATAGAGAATAAATTATTGTTCAAATATAATCGATCAATAATAAGAAAGCATTTTGGAGTAAAAATTTTGATCAATTGAACTCCATCAAAATCGGACATTACAAGTCCTCCCACCTAAAATTTCTTGCCCTCAAAAAATCTGGTTCTAAGATCCCATACAAATTGTCGCAATCTGTAAAAACCTTTATTGTAAACACAAGCATCAAGGGCCTTATCCAAATCCTATTGTGCCACTCTGACACAATCATTATCATGCCAAGAGTTATTAGGAAACTTAGCGTGACCTTTGTGGAGTAAAGTACCAACTACACCAATCCCTGGATCCTGAATCCTATGTTCAACTCCCATCTCTTTACTAAAATCGGAAAGATCTCCACTATCCAACTCGATGAATAGATTGGAAATTATTATATCAGTACTCATCCCAAGAAGTGGGTTATCAATCAACTAAAAGCTATAATTGTGCTTAACCCAATCCTCTTGTTGTTCACACTCTTTATGTATGCAATCAAGTTCTTCCTCTACTTGTTTGATCATAATGGCCCTTTCCATGTTTTCTCCAACAAACAAAATTTGGTAGTATACTTCTAGAAGAGGCGTATGAATATTCCTCAAGGCATCCTTGGCTTCACTAAACCCCAATGTAATCTCATTGACCTTGATAGCATTGTATAAATTTAATGCCTCATCAGCATTCTTGGTAGCCATATCTATGTCACGGATCATGTGCAAGTAGGTTGTACTCATTTCCTTCATAGTGTTCTTCATTGTTTGTAAATCAACAAGTGAAATGTTAAGCTCATTTTGACCTCAAGTGGTGCAAGTTGAATTAAATTTTCCACATTCCTATGTGTACTATCCAAACTAGATAAAATCTGCACTTCATTTTCAGTGGACACCATGAATTTTTTCTTCCAATTTTCTGTCGGGATTTCAAGTTTTTGCAAGTTGAGTGTACTAATGTTATGGTGTATACAAAAATCAAAAATTATTTCAATATTATTACATGATTTTGGAATAGCTTCTTTATCCAACTTGAACAACGAATTATCATAGGTCACATTAGCTTCAACTTCAAACAAGGGATTATTAACAATATGAAAGTTATCCCTAGTTCTTAACTTGGATCCAAATATTTCTAAACTTTTATTAATCTAATTATTTCGGGCAATGTTCTAGTCATAGGTCTCATCTATGTTGTCCAATTCATTAATCTCATTTCTTCCTTTGTTTTCTTTCTCCTTGAATTTTTTAGTTACTTTATTCCGATTTTCTACATCTCGTAATGTTTGTTGTTCATATACCCATTTAGCTTCTCTTTGGTTGTATAGATCTAAGGCCTCATGATCTTTAGCTGGTAATATCTTCACACTCTTCCTTTGGTGTATGAGTCTCCAAATTTTTCAATGTTAGGTGTTGCGAATTTTGACTAGGTGGAAATCTCGATGCAATATCTAAATTACAATACTTAGTCTAAAAACTCATCTCATGTTCATCTATGTGCCCATTCCTTTGCTTAATTTTTTGTAACTTCTCTCTTGATCGTGTGGCTACCATCTTGACATGCTTAGCTTTCTCATTCCACCATTCACATATTCAAAGAGTCCTTTCTACACCTTCAATAATCCATTAGTTCCCTTGGATTTTTGTTTGCCATTGCTTGATAAAAGATCTTCCTCATTTGCTTGTCTCTATCTTCCTCTAAATTTTGTGCTTCTATTGATTCATTTCTTTCCATCCTCCCTTCTACAATCCATAACTATCTTTTCTCATCTTTTAATGCCATAATTCTTTGATTAATTTCATCAAAGTGATTAAATCTATTGTACAATGCATCTTCTAATTTACTTTCATTAGAAAGACAACTCCTCTCATCCATAACTATTGAATTGTTGATCGTTATCATGTACTCCTCAAGAGGTGAATAAGAATTAGACTCAATCCCTTCAATTTCATCCTCAATGCATGACTCTTGAGATGGAGTAAGAGCAATCCCAATTTCAAAAGTAATTCCACATGTATTTTTCTTCATAGGCTCATTTTGAAAGTTAAACCAAAAACCTCCTGCATCATGGAAATGAAAGAAGTTATCATCTATAGATAGTAGTTGTGAATCCATTATCATTTTTAGTTGGTTCCTCACGCATCGAATCCTCATTAGTGGTTGCCTCATGACCCTCATGAAACCCATTCCTTATTTTATTTTTGATAGAATAAACGTATGAAGATTTTTCTTCCTCCTTATGGACAATTTCCACATCTAGCATTTTCTTGCCTTCATCTTTTGTGTGTACAACTAAAGGAAATTCCTCCCATTAATCTTTTGAATTGATCCTCTCTTTCTCTTCTTTTTCCAAGTGAGGTTTAATTTTTCCTCACATTGTGTGAACACATTGAGGAACAATGTACACACAGATGAAGAGGGAACCCATTATTGTTTCCATATAGGCCATAGTGTAGATATGGTGGGTCGGGAGAAAACATCACTCTCCTAGATAGTTAGAATCATAATATCTGTCATGGCTGCAAACACATCTTCATTATGTGTGTTCTTGATCATGGCAAAGAAATGATGGTACATGTAGATTAGATCTTGCAACCCTAAATCCACACGAAGATTACTTGTCCTGATTTCTACAAATGTCTTTAAGATGATCATCCTTCTTGAGTAATGCATACTATTGATGTCATCTAGGTCTTTGAAACTATCTACAATCATGTTCAATACCTCTTTCCTCATGTCGTCATCATAAGGAACTAGAGGTACTGAAACTCTCATTACCTCACTTAAATAAGAGGTAACCAACAACTTGATTTCCTCATCATGATGTCTCAACCATTTATAATGATTCAAGGTTGTTACTCTAGGAGTTAGAGCTATATCTAACACTTCAGATGGCTACTCAATATGGATCAAACATTCTTCCACCTCGTTAAGTGTGTTCAAGACATCATCCCTTGATTGTAGTTCAATACTAAATTTGTTGTCTGCTTCATAAAGTAATTGTGCCAATGGTTTGATATCTTCTATTGTCATGATTAATCAAGTTTCTTGACATTTACCCAAACGCTAGCAGGTTCACTAGCTCTGCTACCACTGTAATAACCCATGCCCAAGTTTGGTGGTTTTTATAATTTAATTCATTAAGGGTTAACATTGTAAACATGTTGTCAACGAATCACATAAGTATCTCTTGTAGAATTACTTTACATTTGGGATTTATTATTTAGAATTTGATATTAAGATATGCCAAAAGGGCAACTCTATATCCTTTTTATGCCAATAATATATATATGAGTACAAATATATATTATGATAATAACAATGATACCAATTTTTGCTATAATTCAGTAAATGATATTTGAATTGAGAATTAACTCAAGAATGAAAGTTCAATAATCGTCGTCTCTACATGCTTTCTATATAATCATGCGATTAGATATGTCATGACATCAAAATTAGTGATGTTTCTAATTATTCTTTTAGAACATGTGATTTCTAATTATAAAGATGATTGATGTCACAATATGATCCTTTAAGTATATTTTTGTTTCTGATAAAAAAAGGCTCTTATTCATGCAATTAAAGGGGACACTATTTTTGAATGTCCATTGGTTATTCATGCAGCCCAACTTGATGTTCCTAGGCTCCTTAGGAGCACTTGAGATCTACTTATTAAAAGAGGTATATGCTTGTAAGTTATTCAATGATCTCTTTGAAGAATTAAGAACCTCCTCATATATCCTCAATTGGGCATGAGGAGTTGTATCTCCTCTGATTTGTCTCTTAATTAACCATGTCATTATTTTCATTAACTTGATTAACTAATGTTTGCTTAGTATCCAAGGTGTGTCGTCCAATACAATATTTGATGTTGTGCTAAAGTAGTCTCCCACAAGCTTCGACAATCAATCTTCATCATATGTTTATCACTATACAATCTTCCTCCTGATTGGTGCGACATCCAACAAGGAAGCACCTTACAAGGGACAAATAATAATCTCCACGTCAATAATGATAGCCTGATATCTTCTCCCAACATAAAATCGTCAATATAACCATTGCTTCTTAATATATAACCGATGACAGTATTGAATGGGTTGATGCATGTTTTGACCACAAGGGAGCTGATATCTAATTAGACGAACATAGCAATTTTATCAATTACCTTTTCTTCATATGCATTGTATTGAATCATTAATATATTCAGGAATACCTTGCCACCTCCTTATAGTCAGAGAATAAATTATTGATTAGATATAATCGATCAATAATAAGAAAGCCTTTTGGAGTGTAAATGTTGATCAGTCGAACTCCATCAAAATGGGACATTACACAATATTTGATCATTACCTCCTTCAGTTATGGATGATTACACCTTTTGTTGTAGGTTAATATTTCTTTGGTTGCAGGTTGATAGACAACCTTTGCTACAGGTGGCTAGTTCTTTGCTACATAGGGGTTAGTTTTTCCCAAAAGTATCTCTACATCATAAATGATCATAATTAACATCAAACACTAATTATATTTTATAAACATTTATAAATAAGCACAACCATTCAATACTATAATATATACCATCCTCAATGCTTTAATACTTAGGGTAAGCAAGAAGTATGGATAATGTCTTGGAAATGTCATAAATGCCATGAGACATGAAACATAAAATAGGAAAATGAGGGCGATTTTTGAATTCATAAAAAGAAATGGTTGTGATATCATGGTTTAAGATTGAATGACTTGTAAGATATTAAGGTGATCAAAAAACATTTGAAGGGAAAGGGTTGAGTTTGAGGAATATGCCCATTTGAGAAGATGGGGTTACATATTGGAATCATAGAAGTGGCCACATGTGTAGAATTCATCGTGTGGGCACTCAAAATTGGTAGGAACATAGAATTTTGATTATGTGTAATGTTTGAGTGACAGTCTTGAGTTTTCTTAAAAGTGGATACTATTGTAGAAATATTATTGTTCACAACTATGGATATGTCATTTAAGAAATATAGGACTTCCAAATTATTGTGTAATATATTCCTCATTATATCAAGAATGGGACCATAGATGTTACTCACAACTTCATCAATATTAAATGTGGATTGACAATCTACAAGGTGATTTTTGAGTTAGTACACCTCATATTGAGAGAGAATAGAGAGGGCGGCTTTGTGGTCAAACCCTCTCTCAATGTTGTGATATGTTGAGGTAGGAGTAGTTGACAAACAAGTAATTTTTGGATCATAGGATAAATTATAGAAATCCAAAGTTATTTGAATGAGAGTAGTAGGTGGTATGAAATGAGAAATTTTTAAATGTAAAACACTTCCATGAATGATATGATCAAAAAATAGATATTGGGTTGTGAAGCTCATAAGAGGTTAAGTGTAGAAGGTTTAGAACACACAATGCATGATGGTGAAGAAACTTTAGCAAGATTTAATTGTTTAATGGATCAAAGAGAAGGATGAGAATTTTAAGGCATTAGATTCACCAAAATTTAATGTGAAAAATCTATTTAAATACAAATATTTTTGATTTCCTATGTTTAAATTTATCAAGGCACTACACTAGGATACAATTAGCTCTTTAGAATAAAATTATTTTTTAATATTCTAATCTAAAAGAATAAGTTCAATCTAGTAGATCCTAAAATGTTTCAAACTTGTAAAAAGTGTTTTTCACTAAGCTAAAAAGTAAATGCTAAATGAGAGACTGTTGATTGACAAAATTCTAAAAGATTAAATTAAAAAATTAAGCTTATAATTATAAATGACAAATCAAAAGGAACCTAGAGTTGAAGACTAGAAGTCACTACCAAGGATGCTTGCACAATACACCAACATTTGTGTTGCACACTCTCATCCATACATAATGTTGTAGCATATATTATTGATAAAACATGTATTCTCCCTCAAATTCTATGCCCAATTATGCACAAGAAATAACAATGGCATATTAGCAATCTAAGGGAAACTATAAATGAAAGTAAATATTCCAATATTTGTATTTCATGGAACTAAAATAATAGATAAGACGATGAGAGAAAAAAAACCCCATGCCATTAAGAGCTCAAATAAAACTTAGAGCTAAGACAAAAGAAAAAATTGGGGAGCACTTAGGAGCTTTTCATGAATGGTCAAGTCCCTATTTTGGTCTTTCAACCTCCATGAGAAACAAATATATAATATTGATAAAGAAGTGTGTGATCTTAGCCTATGTGTGTATTATAAATTAAAAGTAGTGACAAGAAGCTATGAATATTACTTTGAGGTCTACAAAGAGAAATAAAATATTGTATGTGAGTAGACAAGAGAATGTGAAAACTCAATAATACCAAGAACACTACAATGTATTTTACAACAATGAAAGAAGTAAAACAGAATATGGGAGCACCATCACCTTATACAATAATATAGAGATGAAATCTACAAAACCAAGTGCAAGATCACCTCAAGAAAGTTTAGATAAGCCAAGGAAAATATAGTTGGATGTAGTGTGCTTCAAGAATCTTCAAAGAATGCTAATAAGTGTTATTACACTAGTTCACATGAAAGATTCAATGCCAAAAATATAGGATCACCTCAAGAAAAATTGTAGATAAGCCAATGAAAATCTATTTGGATGTAATATGCTTCAAGAATCTTCAAAGAATGCTAATAAGTGTTATTATACTAGTTCACATAAAGATTCAATACCAAAAAGACAAAGATTATTGTATGCAATCCAAAGAGTGCAAAAATGCTTGAGATTGATTGATTGTTTCATTAAAATATATTCAAAATGGAGTTTTTAGGGGGAAATAATAGGGTCCAAGGCCTCAAGGATCCATTTAAATTTGTTTCAAATATTTTACCAAAGATCTAGACACACAACTATGTGGTGAAACACTCATAAATTCCCACTATATAATAATTTGTTGGATGCTAGCACATAGCACTAACATTCACACATCACACTAAACTCTTGGTAGCTACAACTAAAAGTTCTAGACACTAGGGAAAGACAAGGTTATTATAATAGAAGAATAGTTTTATAAAAAATATACCATGGATAGGCTTAAAAACAAGCATTCATGATCTTGGCACCATGGGTGTACAAGGTTAAGGTAAGGACTAAATGAGCCTAAGAACATACTAGGGGACATAAACATTAAAGCGGGTCCAAAACATAATGTGAAATTACAAGGATATACAATTTTATATGTTAAACTGACCAATTCAATAGATGGCCAAAGTGATCTCATTCACAATTGACTAGTATATAAAATTTGTATACCAATTAGATGTAAAGCTACTCAAATGTGCACCTCAGTGATCATATTTCCTTCAAATCTTGGCCTCTATCATTGCTATGAATGAGGGCATACACTTTCACATTATTGAGATTAGTCTTTGAAAAAGATTTAATATATTGTAAAAGGGTATAAGTGGCTCATGTGAAGGACATCTTGGGAAGATAAACATAGGCAAGGCAAGACTTTCATGGACTTTCTATTTGGAATAAAATTCCTCTATGAAATTAACTGAGGAAACATGTACCAACCTATCTAATATCCTAATGAATGGAACTCAATGTAAGTACATGATATTTGTGTTGGTGATGTCAGTGCTATCAACATTCCATTCAAAACTAGTCTCCCCTATAGTAGGATTGAACATGCCTTCCTTGAAGCCTTTTCTAATCATCTTCTTAGTGAGGAAATGGCTTTTATAAAGTAGATTACATACTCCAAATTGGTACTATAATTCCTCATAATATAATCATCACAATATTCATTAATTCAAACCTAATATCAACTAGAATGGTTGCATTTGTATCTTGATTGCCTAATAATTCTTGTGTAGGTTGGGGTTTTTCTGACCAATCTACTTCTTATTTCATATTTGTGCAGGGCATGAGCATACATGAAAATTAATCAAAATAAGGTCTATCTACAGAAGATTTCATCACCACTCTAATACACTTGGAATCGAAAGCACATTTTACAATAAAATTTAATGTTGGAGAAAATTCAATGGATCTTCACTACATAAATCCTAAACTCATACACTTCTTCAAAAATAATGTGGACATATATAGGCAATCATAGTGGCAAGAGGTCATTACTACAATTTGTATTTGGATTCTCCAAATTTACCACCTCTTTAAACTTAATTCCAATGTAGGCAAAAAGACATCCTCAATCATCTCCTTTAACAACCCAAACATGTTTTAATGAACATTATATGTGGGAACTTTATGGCAATCTTAGACAATACAAGTGATATTCATGACATGCAAACATTAACTGCATGCAATAAATCCTTCAAGGTATGGCCTTTCAAGTGGCAACACTTAACCACTTGATCAATGCATTCCTTATGCTCATTAAAGTGCATGTTGTCCACATGCCAACACGAAGGATTACAACCTAGTGTGTTATCTCTATTGATTTCACATACCTAACTAGAAGTATGGTGAGCATCCCCACCCAATTGTGGATTAGAATTCATGGAACATGGTAGAGTTAGCATTGGTGCCAACAAACAACATCTATTGTGCTTACAAATAGCTTCTTTGCATGCTCAAATTTCTCAAGTTTTGTATGTGTATTCTTTATTCTGTAAATCAACTTGCATTCTTGGTCAAAACAACGCTAATTGATAGATTCCCTAGACATATTTAAGGATGGATTAATTAACAAAGATAGATGAAAGCCATACCTTTTGACATAGCATAGGATACTAAGTTGACAACTTTTTGAAAATGATGAAAAATATAGGTAAAAGATGTCCTAGATATTGGCGTGAGTAGACATTGTAGTGATGATTTCTCTAGTATGGTAATGAGTCTTTCCAATGTCTATTTGTGTGTAAAAATAAACTAGAGTTGGTCCTTAAATGCAACTCTAAAGGTGGCAAGTATAACATTTTGTGCTCCAATTCAGCACACAACAACTAGTTGGAAGGGATAAGGTGACACTAAATTCGAATTTGAAAACTAAAAGCTTAGTAATTTCCACAAATTGCGAGATAAATCTAGGTCAATCTCACAAATCATGAATCTAACCCAAAGTAGATAAAATGGAAATTGAGAATCAAGACCATTCACTAGGATTGGATGCAAATGAAATAAATATGGTTTAAGTTTTGTAGCAACTCTTAAGAGAAAATGTGTCACTCGTACTATTATCATTATATAAAAAATAATCAATTCAAAGTGAGTCCAAAATAAAGAGAAATGAAACGCATGCCATTTTCACCATCTCTATTAAATTCCAAAGGCCCAAATAAATTTGCTACTACAATAACATTTTTATGAATATTACACAAGGAAAGAATATAGAACTGTTGTTGAGCCACACCCAACATTTGATTTCACTTTTTTTTCTTACCAAAGAATTGTAAAAATTAATGGTTGGTTGATTTGATTAGTGCAAAAATCTCGTTTATCAACCCATCTAAATAAGAAAATTAGGAACATGGTACTCCATTTAATCCAGAAACCATTGCGAGCTATTTGGGCTAATTATTCCTGGGATTTGGCTTCATCCATATCCCGCTAAACTGGCTTTGTAAGTAAACCACTTTTAATAATCTCCCTCCCTACAAGCCTATAAACAGTAAACACACAACTGACTTGAACAATTCAGCACCAACTACTGCAATCATTCAGGGACTTATTTGAAGTAGAAGAAATGGAGAGAAGTGCAGTAGTGGGCTACATACTTGTACTGCTTGCCTTGGCCCCTGTGGGAAGATGCTGGGACAAATGGAGTATAATCAATCCCACAAGGCAAATCAAATCCACTGGAAAACTGAAATACAGTCTGAAGAACTACTGTGAGAGCTGGAGGATGAATGTGGAGCTCAATAACATCAGAGATTTTAAAGTGGTTCCAGGGGAATGCGTGTATTACATAGGCCAATACATGACATCTAAACAGTACAAGGTTGATCAAGAAAGAATGGTTGAACAGGCCCTCTTGTATCTCACTGTCCTTGATCTTGTAGGACATGGCAAGGAAGCCTGGGTCTTTGATGTTGATGATACTCTTCTCTCTACACTTCCTTACTTCCAAGATCATAGTTTTGGGTAAAAAAGATTAAAAGTTGAAGGCATTGATTACATTTAATTTCTAGAGAATCTACTTGTCCAACAAGAACCATTATATACTCATTCATACACCATGTTGTGATAGAAGCATTTATATTACAGATTTTTTTTTCAGTTAATTTTATTTTCAATTTTGATATTGATTTTGGTGGCTTAAATTTTTGTATGATATAATTTTTTTCTGTTTTTATTTAAACTTAATAAGATCTCTTTCTTGATTTATTATATAAGATTTTATCTTCGATTTTCTTATTTTTTGTGATGATTCATAGATAGTTGGCATGAATTTACACAGTTCATGAAGTTATATGTTTCCAGGAAAATTCACTGCCAACAATTTACTGTCAACAAATTCACCTCCAACAATTCAAGGCCATGACAAATTCATCTCATGGAAAATTCACTGCCAGCAATATGATATGAATTGCTGGCGGTAAATTTTCCACGAGATGAATTTGTCATGGTGATGAATTGTTGGAGGTGGACTTGTTCGCAGTGAATTTGCCTAAAGCCAAGTTATATATAAGATTGTTTTTGGATTCAACTGTGCATGTTTTTCTGTCAAAGTTTCAGATCACATTCAGTGATCTATTATCAGAAAGAGAAGAGTGATTTGAAATGTCGATAGAAAAACATACACAGTTAAATTATTTATAGATATTATTATAGTTCCAATTTTATCATATATCTTATATTTGATATCCATATTTTTTTTCAAATTTAAAAACTCGCCAAACACCCACCCTTGGAAACTAATGTTTTTCGATTTTTGACACTTGAACTGTAATTTGAAATGTTGATTCAAAAATTCTAGAGATGCATATTTTCTCTTTATTAGGGAGCATGAGAGCTTGAGAACACTTATGTTGGAGTGGGCTGTTTTGCTTATTTACAGTGGGGAGGTTACTGACAGAGCATCAATAGAGAAGTGGATGGGGGAAGTTAAAGCACCTGTAATGGAAGAGGTTCTGCCTCTCTATAACAAGCTTAAGTTGAAGGGTGTGAAAATCTTTATTATCACAGGCCGGGGTGAGCACTTGAGGAGTGTAACTGCTGAGAATCTGGTGAGGTCTGGCTTCACAGGGTGGACTGAGCTAATCATGAGGTATATGATTTCACTGTAGCTCATTCATTCAAGCTCAACTATCACTGTAGCTTATTTGTTTAGGTTCAAAGTTCACTGTACTTAACTGATTCTATAGGCCAAGTAAACTTAAAACTCGCTGGATCTAACTAATTTTCTGATAACAGAGAGGCAGGGGACAACTATAAGACAGCTGTGACCTTCAAATCTGAGAAGAGGAAGCAACTGGTTAAGGAAGGATATCTTATACTGGGCAATGTTGGTGACCAGTGGAGTGACATTCTTGGGAGTGATGCTGGAAATCGGACTTTCAAACTCCCCAATTCCATGTATTACACTGCATAATTTATCTCACTTCAATTATAGGCATTAGATCAGGGTTGAATCTGAAATAATTCTTGGGCAATGCAGTTTCTTAATAATCCATACATTTGAGAGATTAAATTCCAATGTATGGGTATGATTTAAACACCTTGATAATCATTGTCCTTTTGTTTTTTTCAAAGTGGGCATTTCAATATTTTTTATTTTATTTTAATTTTAAATTTTATAAAAATAATTTGATTATATAGATATTGAAATCTTTCTTTTTAAATAGATTATAATATGATGAGTAAGTATATATCTGTCGTTTTACTAATCATTGTTTGGTAGATAGTTAAATCACTTAATCTTTATCTGTTCTTATTTCTTCATAAAATAGTATGTTATATCAAAAACATGAAATTCAAAATTATTTTTGATACTTTTTACTTTTTAACAAAGTGATCATTTCAACATGTGTGTGAATAATCTTTTCATTTTTTTAATTTTTCAATATACTTAAATTAGAGATTAAAATATTATTTTAGTTTCTCTTGATTCAACATATATTGCAGATGGTGACATATGATAAATATAAATAATATTCATATTTTTTATTATAATATTTTTATGACCAAATGTTTATATAGATTAAAATTTAGTATATAGAATTTGAATAATTTGTAAATCTTTTTATTAGAGTTATTTGGGAATTAAATTTTTAAAAATATGAAAAGTAATGATGATAAGACAATACAACTATAATATAAATATAATGTCATATTAATAATATTTGAAAAATTATATTTGATTATCTCAATATATTTATATTTAATTTATGAAATTAGAATAATAATATAAAATTTAAAAGCAATGTGAACTTTCATTCCATATAATTAGACTTATAATATTGAAATGAAAAAATAATACTTCCTCAATATTAGGCTAATCCAATAAGATACATATAATTCAACATTAATTTTTAGATTAATTATTTGATGGCTATGGGAGTGGATAATTCAAGATTAAATGATAAGCTAAAAGAGTAAATGTGACAATTTAGGGTACTTAATTTGTGGAACTTTGAGGGAGATTGTTACTTGATGATGGATGGATTTGAATCATTCTAGTACAAAAAATAGGTAACTTAGGTGCAAATATATCATGTGACTCACATATCTAACCATATTGATTACACACTACTTGTTAATGGTTAAATATTAGCAATATTTAAAAGTACCTTAAGGAGGCTATTAGATCAATAAAAGTAAGTTCTCTTCGTTCAACCCATTTAAGAGGCTACCTTTATGGTCATGCAAAAGATCGAAAAACAACAAAGAAGCATGTATATGTCCTAGATGATAGTTTTGAAGTAAATGTTGTTCTTTTTAGTACATCAATTAAATTCTTCCTCTAATAAATATTTCTTGTATGCACATGATTATTCAATGAATTATGAATGTTACCAAGATATGAGTTAATGTTCCACTTATTATCTTTAAATACTACTATATAGCAATATCAATAATCATATGAAACATGTACCAAGTTAGCTCATGGTGGTAATAGAATGGGCGTGGATCAACAACATTTGAATTTGATTTTTAAATTCAAATCAAATATATAGGCACATGATTATACATGCACCCTTGGGATTGAATCAATGCAAGGGAATGGTAATATCAATATAGGAAATAAATGTCCAAACACAAGGGATGCTATAAATTCCAAGTGTATGGGAATGTGTACAAATACAAAGAGAAGGCCAAATGTGTGAGAATGTATGTAAAAGGAGATGAGTTAAGGATCAAGGAATGAGCCCAACTTCACACAAGATTGCACAATTTGTCATTATGTAAGTGAACTAAGGTATTATCTCAAAATGGGCCCAAAACTAAATGGAAATTAGCATGGGTATACAAATTTTGCCATTATATTTTAACCCAAATTTGAGGTGCATGTGAATCCTAAGAGGATTGTGTATCCCAAACTAAATGACCTTGCACAAGCCTACATAAAAGTAAATACCTAGATAAACATGTAGGGAAATATTGTATCCCACTAGATACCTTTGTGTGTTATCATCATTAGCATGCATGACCATGGGAACCTATAAAGTAAATAAAGAATGTGTAATGAGTAGCTTTTATCTCACAAATAAAATATGCACAAAATATAAACTTATTTAATTGTATAGGAAATTGAAAAGCATGAAATGAGAGGGAGTGATTGGATTAGGAAATTATTCCTATACAAAAAGTGGAATGATGTGCTACCATGTGGCATGTTAGAGGATGCAAGGATGTGAGGTTTCTACATCTTGTGATAAGACTTTGTTTGAACATGGTGATGAGTTTTGTGTAGTGTTTGTCACTACTTGAAATCTTAATCATAGGAATGTTTGTGAAATATATATTCCCCCTCTCCAACTAATCATGTAAATTGAATGTAAGGAATTGGAGAAGAGAAGATAATACATGAAAGTAAGCATGTAAGAACATGAATCATGTGAAGTAAATTTCACAAGTGCATCATGTAGAATCATGTAGTTAAGTATCAAATAATAAGTATGAAGATCATACAAAATGGAGATAGACAGCAAGAGAATTTAAGGTTTCCCCCAACAAGGGAAACACAAATGGTGGTGTAGTTTTCAATAGAAAAAACACCTTGCATGTACATTTGGCACTAGAATTGATATTATCCCCAATGTGGAATTCAAGAGCATGCTCATACAATGGTTGGGCAATGCAATAGGTCCCTAGTGGTATTATAAGTCTAGGAATGTAATATCAATGGAAAATATGGGAATGTGTGATGTCCCCCAATGTAAAAGGGTAAGCAATGACATTATAGGAAAGAGTGGGGAAGGCAATCTATCCCCTAATCTAAAGAGGTCACTCTATAAGAAAGGTAATGCAATGAAAGAAAAAATAGTTTTGAGAAGGTGTGATGTTTTGGTGATGACGATGCTACTCACACACCAAATATAGATATAATTCTACAAAAAATTATCTTTCTTGAAAGACCAATAATTCAATTAAGAAGTAATAATCCCAAGGCTTAAAAATGTCAAGTCTTGATATACTTGCTTTGTTGGGAATAGGATGCCATTTAATTGCAATCCTAAACATTATTTAATGTATTTCCTAAGTCCTTGGAAAGTGTTCCCCAACACTAGGATTAGAAAGAGATTAAATTTGAATGAAATGAACATGTTAATTGACATTTTTAATTAGTTCTAAATGATAGGAACATGTGGGGACACCCATGAAGAGCTCCTACAAAATAGGAGCACATGGGGCACCCACATGGAAGGTGGAACTCACCTTGAGTTAAGTTAACTATTTGGAGTAAAAGATAACACTTTAGTAATGCATGTAAAGATCCTAGAAGTTAGGGATTGATGTTTACATGCATGGAGTTCAGTCCAGATCAGTTTAGTTCAGTTCAATTCAATTCAATTCAGATCAGTTTAGTTTAGTTCAGTTTAGTATCAGTTCAGTTTAGTTCAATTATGGTTCAGTTATCTTCAATTGCATGTAGTTAGTTTCAATTGAATACTAGTTGAATTCAGTTGACTTGGAATGCATGACTAATGACTTGAGTTGCATGACAAATAATAGGTGATACATTTAGTTAAGAGGGGATGATCAATCATGCATGATATTTGCATGAATGGTGGAGAGATATGTTTTAGTTAACGGAGATTGACTTGGAACCACCTTGGGCGCCCAAGTTGGCATCTTGGAGTTGACACTTTTGCATGATAAGATATTTTATAAGGCCGAGTTAAGTGGGCCCATTCTTGGGTGCCAACTTTCAGGAGAAGCTTACAAGATATCTTTGTAATCAATGTTGAGTTATGACTTCAATTTGGGATGCCCAAATGGATGATGGACTTGTTTTGAAATTTTTCTTCATGGTAGAACTCTACTTGCAGAGAATAGGCGTGGGTTTTGTGAGATAAGAATTTTGCTTTGTAATTGTAAACTCTTTGGAGTTTACAAGGCTCATTATTGTCTATTTATTGCAGCAAGTTGAAGAGAGTTTATCAGATTTTATTGTAGGTTGTGAAGAAGAATTGTTGAAGGAAAAAAGAAGCATCTCAAGCAAGGATTGGAATTATTGTAATCTTATTCTGAGATTAAATAATACATTGATTCTTGGTGGAGTTTTTTCCCGAAAGGGTTTCTCCACAGTATATGTTGTGTAACTTCTTTCTTCTAGTCTTATTCTTCTACAATCTTTTGTCTACTTCTACAAATGGTAAAATGAATCTAAACATATAATCATCCACAAAGAAATTATAATAAAGAATACTTAATTAGATCTATAGCTACAATAGTTTAACAAAGTATTAAGCTACATAATTACCTCCATTTTTCAACATTTGGTATTAGAGCTGAGGTTGGGTAGAGTTTGGGACGCCTTTCTCTTAAAAGTTTGAAGGTTTTTTGGCTGTAGTGGGAGCTTTTACTATTGTGTTATTTTTTATTTTGGAAAATAAGTTTGTTACAATGAGTTTTAATTCTCATTTAGATATTGAAAGATTCAATGAATCTAATTATGAGATGTGGAAACTAAAAATGGAGGATATCCTTGAAGAGAGAGATTAGTGGTTAGTTGTTGGTAATGAGACAAAGTCACCTACAAAGATGTCAGATGAGGATTGGGATAAGCTTGATAAGAATGAAAGAAGGACCATAAGATTATGTCTTTCTTATGTTGTTCTCTTGAATGTTTCAGAAGAAACTACTGCATATAAGTTGTGGAAGAGAATAGGTGATATCTATCAAACCAAAAGTCTTACTAATAAGTTGTATACGAAAAGATAGTTGTATTCTTTAAAGATGAAAGATGGTGATTCTATTGCAAATCATTGGAATGGTTTTAATTTGATTCTAAGTTAGTTAGCATCTGTAGATGTAAAGCTAGAAGATGAAGATAAATGCATATTGTTACTTTTTTCTTTACCAGAATCTTGGAAAAATCTAATTGTTGTTATCAGTGGTAGTGGTACAGATTGGAAGATGGACAATATAATTCCTACTCTCCTATCAGAGGAGATGAGGAGGAAGTTTAAAATGAAAATCCAAGATGCCTTGTTTGTAAAAGGTAGGTCTGAGAAAAAGGAACCTAAGGGAGACAAGGAAGGGAAGGGTAAGTTAGAAGGAATAAGTAAGGTAAATTGTTGGAACTATGGTAAACTGGGACATGTGAAGAAGGATTGTAAGAACAAGAAAAAGAGTTTTGATTCTTCTTCAAAGGAATCCTCGGATGACGATAATCATGCTTTGATCATTTCATGTAAAAATGCTAGTGATGACTCTTTGTTTGATGTTAAAGAGTGATCTTCATGAGGAGGATGGTAGTTATGATGTCATGTGTAGCTTGTACCACAGTTCAATGGGAGTTGTTGGCAGTGATGTGGATGCATCATTGGTAAGGTTATCTTCATGTGATTGGGGATATGGTTTTTTCTTGGTTTAGAGTGGTTGTTATTATGTCATGGTTTACTTTTGATATGCATTTAGAGTTTGGCATGGCACTTGTTCTCTTGAGACTAGGATGTATATATTTTATGGTGCATGTGATCTCCTAGTAGGAGATGGTTAGATCATGTTGTCATGTTTATGTTCTTGATTCATGATTGGAGCTTTGACATTGATCTTGTGTAGTTCTCTTAAGTATTGGGTACATTAATCATTTGCTTGATTACTTCATGATAGTGCTATGTTGCATTTGGAGTTTGGCATGGATTGGTTGGTTAAAGGTCCTCATGGATACTTGGAGAAATAGGTGAGGCTTGAGTTCTCTTATGATAAGAGATATATGTTGGAATGGTTACTTGTAAGAAAATTTGTTTCAACTATAAAGACTGAGAAGCCTAAACCTTGGTTGGATGTGAGTTCAACACACTCAGCGGTTTCACATGCGTCCAAAGAGGCAATTTGGTTACAGAGACTTGGGAAAGGTATTTTTTTAATTGCAAGTAAGTTAAACTTGAATGTGATAGTCAGAGTGCTATGTGTTTAGCCAAAAATCCTATGTATCATGCTCATACTAAGCATGTTGATGTTCAGTATCACTTTGTGCGAGAAATGGTTGAGTGGGAAGGTATTAATTGAGAAAGTTGACACTTTAATTAATGTTGCAGATTATCTTATGAAACTAGTTCCTACAGATAAGTTCTCTTGGTTTTGAGTATTAATCATTTGCTTGGAGCTTCATGATTATGCAAGTTGCATTTGAAGTTGGCATGGATTGATTAGTTGGCGCAGGAAGGCAATTGGCCTTGAGTCCTGTACTTGATTTGTAATAATGATTCCTTATTTAGAATAATTGCAATGTATAATGTCAAGTGGAAGAATTTTGGGAATAGGATTCCATTTAATTGCAATCCTAAACATTATTTTGAATGTATATCCTAAGTCCTTGGAAAGTGTTCCCCAACACTAGGATTAGAAAGAGATTAAATTTGAATGAAATGAACATGTTAATTGACATTTGTAATTAGTTCTAAATGATAGGAACATGTGGGGACACCCATGAAGAGATCCTACAAAATAGGAGCACATGGGGCACTCACATGGAAGGTGGAACTCACCTTGAGTTAAGTTAACTGTTTGGAATAAAAGATAACACTTCAGTAATGCATGTAAAGATACTAGAAGTTAGGAATTGATGTTTACATGCATGGAGTTCATTTCACTTTAGTTCAGTTCAATTCAATTCAGATCAGTTTAGTTCAGTTCAATTCAGTTTAGCATTAGTTTAGTTCAGTTTAGTTTAGTTCAGTTCGATATCAGTTTAGTTCAGTTCAGTTCAGTTCAGTTATAGTTCAGTTATCTTTAGTTGCATGTAGTTAGTTTCAATTGAATACTAGTTGACTTTAGTTGACTTGGAATGCATGGCTAATGACTTGAGTTGCATGACAGATAACAGGTGATACATTCTGTTAAGAGGGTATGATCAATCATGCATGATATTTGCATGAATGGTGGAGAGATATGTTTCAGTTAAAAGAGATTGACTTGGACCAACCTTGGGCGCCCAAGTTGGCATCTTGGAGTTGACACTTTTGCATGATAAGATATTTTATAAGGCTAAGTTAAGTGGGCCCATTCTTGGGCGCCAAATTTGAGGAGAAGCTTACAAAATATCTTTGTAATCAACGTTAAGTTATGACTTCATTTTCAGACACCCAAATGGATGAAGGACGTGTTTTGACATTGTTCTTCACAGTAGAACTCTACTTGCAAAGAATAGATGTGGGTTTTGTGAGATAAGCATTGTTTTTTGTAATTGTAAACTCTTTGGAGTTTACAAGGCTCATTATTGTCTATTTATTGCAGCAAGTTGAAGAGAGTTTATCATATTTTATTGCAGGTTGTGAAGAATAATTGTTGAAGGAAAAAGAAGCATCTCAAGAAAGTATTAGAATTATTGTAATCTTATTCTTAGATTAAATAATACATTGATTCTTGGTGGAGTTTTTCCCGAAAGGGTTTCTCCACAGTATATGTTGTGTAACTTCTTTCTTCTGGTCTTATTCTTCTACAATCTTCTATTTACTTCTACAAATGGTAAAATGAATCTAAACATATAATCATCCACAAAGAAATTGGACCAAAGAATACTTAATTAGATCTACAACTACAATAGTTTTACAAAGTATTAAGCTACATAATTACCTCCATTTTTCAACATGCTTCACTCAAAGTTTGTTGTATTTTTATTTTTTACAAAGAGACTTATGTAGATGTAAAATGAAAAGTATTTCACCACATACTTCATAAATAATAGCCGAGTAAAAGTACAAAGTTGTGTCACACTTCTTAAAGGAAACGACCAACACTAATCCAAATTTTTTTTGTATTAGGTATAGTATGTTAAAAATATAGCTATTGTTGGTTACATTTTAATAGCTATTATTGATAGTTGTCCACAGTTATATGACTATCATAGAGTTTAAAACATCATATCTCTATGTTGTTTACACTTTAACAGTTATTGTTGATAGTTATCCACAATTATATTACTGTCATAAAGCTTACAACATCCTATCTTTACGATGTTTACAAAATTGCACAGGTAGTGCCATATACAGTTCATGTACATTAGAAGAAAGTGTGCCTTATACAGTTTATATAGTATTTTTGTAGGGATATAATAAAAAATAGAATTAAGAAGCCATATAAATTTGTCATATCTTTGTTGAAGGTAGAGAAGCTGATTGAGTAGACCCATGACAGGTTATCCATTGCAATTTTGGCTTAATTCTTCACTATCTCCCCATTCAAGTTCTCTAGTAGACCCCATCACATTAGACCTAATTTCTTCTATGTTTTGGGTACTTCCTCATTTATCTAAGGCCTAGCTTGTTGAACCTCCCTTGGTCTCCTTCATTTTCAGCTGCTACATCATTGAACGCCCTCTGGAATTCCCTCAATACCACGAGGAAGGTCCCTGCATCCTCATGATTATGATGCCAAGTGTGTCCATATTTGACCTTGTTCTTGTTGACTGTCACAATGTCATCACTGAGAAGTCTCATGAATTTTTTCATTGAAATTTTCATGGTTATTGTGACCTGTAAAGCAACATGGAGAAATGTGAGTCTTTTGGAAGACTCGGTAAGTGCCCTCTTGTGACCACTGAATTTATCATCATTTCTTGCTTTCCAAATGTGCAATAGTATCTCAATGGTCATACAATCCCAGAACAAAACATAATATTTTTTTAATTTCTTATTGCAGAACAAAATTTATTTCTAACTAACTTTGTTATCAATATCCCATATCTTTAGATCATTGCAAAAAATTCTCCATATTTCTTTTGCATAAAAACATTCAAAGAAAATGTGAAAAATAGACTCGGAAGTTTTGCAGACACTGCATATTTCTACATCAAAGTAATTTATTTTAAATAGGAATTTTCATAGTAGAATGAGTCATTTGAAGCAAGATTTTTAGGCTTCATAACATTGTGCCACACAAAATAGAAGATTCCTTGTAGATTTTTGTTGGAAAAGGAGGTTCCCCAACAACTATTGATGTGTTCAATGACAAAGATATTGTTGGTAAGATTTTTGTAGATTAATTTGGCTTTGATTTTAGGTAACTTAGTACCATCCTTCCAAATTAGGTCATTGTCCAAGTCAATGCCAATACCAGAGTCTATGGGAAATTTAGCTTCGTTGCAAGCACCCAAAAGAGTATTGTAAGTCCTTATATTAGAGGGAGGAAGATTGTATTAAGTGGCCAGAGCATTATAGCCTTTGAGTTGCCCCTTGGACAACATGTTTTGGAAGGTATGTATTCCATTTTGGGCCCATTTCTTTGTAGAGCATCCCTATAAGAGGGCTAGGGGTTTACTGTTATGTTCAAGGTTCCACCAAATGGAACTATATGGCAAGCACTTCAAGTTATTGTTGATGATTACTTTACTAGACTTGAATTCTACATTATTCTTAATGAATTACCAAGCCTTCCACAGGCTTTTGAAAACTGAAGAACTAGGTGGGGACATTGGGTTTTTGTTAATGAGAATGTCACTAATGGGAAATTCCTTCCAAGACTTGGCTTGCTTTGGGGTAGCAAGCAATATGTTGTTTCTCACCAAGATCTTCCAAGGTTCGTTACCTACTAAAGCTTTGGTTATCCATTAACAGCTAAGGAAATACCATGTAGCCTTAAGTCTTTTAGGCCAACTCCACCATTTAATTTTTCTAGGCAGAACCATTCCCATTTGACAAAGTTTTTCTCTCTTTTACCCTTACCATCTGATCATAGAAAGTTCCTTATTCTCTTTTGGATTTCCTTGGCTTGATAGTTGCTAAAGAACCAAATTGAGGCAAAGTAGATGATGTAAGAGGAGAGGATCTTTTGGAAAACTTGACTTCTCCCAAATAGGGATAGGTACTTCCTATTACATCCTTCTTGATATTTTTTTCAATCTTGGAGGTAATCCAAATCCACATTTCCTTGAGATTGGGGAAAATATGAAATGTGATTCCCAAATATCTTACTTTCTTGTTTGGGCCATCCCATTGGAACTCAAGTTTGTTAACCTACTTCAAAGGGGAATCCTCTCACCCTAGCAGGTTTGACTTGGCATTGGCTATTTTGGTTCCTGAGGCTTTACAAAAGAATTTGTGTTTTTGCATGAGAGACTCCATGTTTCGTTCTTCTAGTCTTATGAAAATTGTAGTGTCATATGCAAACTGGATATTGATTAGTTTGGTCTGGTTGTTGGGAATAATATTTTCAACCTTAGATTCCTAACATTGAATTATTTAATGTATTATTGTATTTTTTTGTTTTAATTAATTTCCTAATATGTCATGTCTTTAAGTGGGACCCATGGGCTAGGTGGCATCCCTGTTGGAGGTGACTGCATGACACATATTCATTACATGTGGAGGTAGGAATCCCATCTTGGAATCATGGACCTAGGACAAGTGGTGTCATCTTATGACATATTCTATAATGCGTCATAAGGTATATTTTGAATGGAGAAAGTGTGGTGCCTTAGTGGGGTATGACAAAAGTGTGAAAGAATAAGTGTGATAGTCATGTTTGACTTATTCTTTGTTTGTTGAATGTGTTATAAGTGTGACAAAATTTTATGGCACATATTATATGACATTTGTAAGGAATTTTTCATAACACACTATAAGCATGAACTAGGCACCCAAGCTTGGAGAGAGAGTTTTTGCATGTTATGACAAATGTAAGAGTTGTAAGAGAATGTTGTACAAATGTCCAAATCATGCCTATGGTGTGAGATATTATAGCCACATGGGTTTGGACACCTAAACTCTTCTAGAAGCCTCTCAAAGCTTGTATCTCCTATAAATAGGATGCCTTGCATTGTAGAATGCATAGTTTGATTGCAGGTATTGAATTGTTGTTGGATTTCCTCCATAAGAGCAAGATGTAGTCTCCATGTTAAGGTTACAAGCTTGCAAGTGTATTGTAACCTTATTGTTGCATATTAATACATTGGTTCAATGCTTTGGAGTGTGGGGGTTTTTACTCGAAAGGGTTTTCCCCACGTATATCGTGTTTTCTTCTCTTATGTCTGTCTCTCTTCTATTCTTTGTGTTTCTCATTCTTGAAATGTTAATTTACATGTCGTTATGCTACTAAAATTTTCTTAGATCTGAAACTACATCAACTTTCCTAAAAGGGTTAATGCATGGGAAGTTAAACTATGTTTGTTTCCGCTTTAAGGCATAGTAGTATGTGCTTGTATCAAGATGATTAAAATCTGATTTATTTTAAGAAGCATAAGATACTGAAGGTGCATACTGGATCTTGGAAGGATTTTTGAGTTTGTTATTCCCTATTATGGTTGTATACAAACTTGAGGGTCTTCCAGATGATAAGTGGATATGGATTTACATGAGTGTTACAAAACATGGTGGGTTTGCAGTTTTACACGGTAAATCAAAACTTGCAGCTTTTTGTAGATTTGTGGATGAACTATTTTTCAGATTATGTTTTCCTTAGGTTATCTGGATGTAAGATAGTTACAGGTTTGTGTGTATGCTTCATGCATGTTTTGAGGAGGTTTCCAGCTTTCTGATTGAGGAGATATTGGTATATGTTTTACCATTGGTGATTTGTGGATTGTGAAGTTTGGATACTTTATATTTTATAAGCTTCTCAACAACCTATTTCCTTTGAAGGTTTTACAGTTTCCCTGTGTTCTAAAAAATGTGGGTTTGTGTAGATTTGGAGTATTCACTTGTTTAGATGAAATATGTGTGATCTATTATTCTGGATGTTTAAGTGGTCTTAGATTTACATGGAGATGATTTTTTACAGGTTTTTTCATGTTAACCAAAAATTTGTGGCTTGTAGATCTATGGAAAATATTGTGTTCAAACTCTTGGAGTTTTCTGGATGAAAACAATTGCATATTTGAAGGAATACTTGTTTAGTTCCTTGACTATGGTACTCAGTAGTGGATTTGTTTGGAAAATCGAGTTTGTTGGTGATATAGTGTTTGATTCTTGAAATCTACATGTTATCTTCTTTGATATCTCAGTTTTGCATGTTACTAATGTGATGATGAGTTCGTATGCTTCAATGTTCGGGATCTATGAGTTATGCAGTTTGAGGATTAGCTACCCATTGGCTATAGTGGGATGACTCAAATGTGGATTTTCTATATCCACGAAATTGATTAAGTGTTGATGCAAATTTCATTAGTTGGCCTTGTCGATGGTCATTGGTATTTTGTTTTGAGATGAGACGTTGGATGATATTGAGTGCTTGGATAGTCAACATGTTTATCTTCTTGGATTGGGGATTTTGGTTCTACTTATTTAGTGTTGTTGATATTGCATTTTATTGTGTTAGAACCATAAAGAATCTTGATTAAGGAGATGGTTGTCATGATGCTTGGAGACCTTGGTATCATTGTTTAGTGGAAGCTTTAGCAGTGACTGTGGATTTATTAGTTGATGATGGTCCATGATCTTCTTTAGTGTTGCAAGATGTTACTAGGAGGATCTCTTAGATCTCATTGTTGTAGAAAAGTTCTTTGGAATTTGCATGAACATTATTTGGATATGGTTATCTTCATGTGTTTGGAGATGTTTCTTGGTTTAGAGTGTTTTGGTATTATGTCATGGTTTACTCTAGATACGCGTTTAGAGTTTGGCATGGTACTTGTTCTCTTGAGACCATGATGTGTGAATTATTGTATGTGATCTCCTAGGAGGAGATGGTTAGATCATGTTGTCATGATTATGTTCTTATTTCATGATTGGAGCTTTGACATTGATCTTAGTGGTTCTCTTTGTACTGGGTATGTTGATCATTTTTCTTGATTACTTCATGATGGTGCTATGTTGCATATGGATTTTGGCATGGATTGAATGGTTACAGGTACTCATGGATACTTGGAGACTTAGGTGAGGCTTGTAGTTAGAGACATGTTTTGAGATGGTCACTCTTGATGAGATTTCAGTAGGAAGTCTGAGGAGCCTACACCTTGGTTGGACGTGAGTTAAATTTGGACCTATGAGGAGAGTGTTCTTGGATGATTCATGGTAACTTAGATATCTTGGAGGAGCATTCTCATTCCCCACTCTTGGTCTATTCGGCAGTCTACTTGAGAGGTATTGCCCATTGTTCCTTTCAAGTGTATTATGTTATTGTTTGTCCTCTCATGCATATGGATCTTAAGCTAAGGATATATGGTTTTGGAGGATTCATTTGAGGAGTTTTGGCATGTTTATCTCCTTATGCATTATGAGAAAATTCATTGATGTTGAGTTTAGGAGATGTATTAGGCTTATTTCTTGATATGGGAATGGATATTTAGTTTCATCTTCTTTGGCTTGAGAAGCTTACATCTATGTTGATTACATGATACATATGTTATGTTTTATCTTAGTGATTGAACGATTGGGTGTTGTTATGGATTTTTGGGGTGTTGTGGAGGAGATCATACTTGACACAGTTGGAATTAAGAGGTGTATGTAGAAGTATTTTCCACAAGTATATGATGTGCAGTGTTTCTCTCTTTGGTCTTGGTTATCCTCTTGGATGTTTGGTTTCACATTACATTGGTTTTGAGATTTGGATGGAAACTATTGGAAAGGTTAAGCATAAAAATTTGGTACCTTTACTTGGTTAATGTGTTTTCACTTATGCTCTTGGGTGATGACATGGACCTGTTTCTTTATCTCTTTCCTTTCTTGAGTGTGGAGAACATGGGAGAGCTTTGGAGACTTGTGGTGAGAGTTACTCTTATAGGTTACTCATTTACAGGTTTTGCATATCATTGTGGATGTTAATTGGTACTACATGATGTTGTTTACACTTTCTATATGATATTATTGGTAGACTTAGTATACCTTGATCTTTTTCAGATTTGACATTACCACGCAGTGGGAGTTCCTGGATGTGTGTGTTCTTAGTGACGGTTTTGACACATGGAGCCTTTGATTGCAGTCTATGGGTTGGATATGTTGTTGGCATAAGTTCTACTGTTATTTTGGATACCTTTGAGGTATGGTAGATTGGATGGATCAACATTTGTTGTGGGTGTTATTTCTGATCTTATGGGTTTATCAGTTAGATGAGGGCAACCTAGTTTGGTTATTGGTCTAGTTGATGGTTTATCTTGTTCTCTTGAGGATTCTTTGTCTTCAAAAATTATGTTATGAATCTATGGGCCTTGGGGCCCTGAGTCATTGATTTAATTTGACTCTTGGCAGGTCTTCAACAAGTGCGAGAATGTTGGGAATAAGGTGTTTCAACCTTAGAGTCCTAACATTCAATTATTTAATGTATTATTACATTTATTTATTTTAATTAATTGCCTACAATGTCATGTCATTAAGTGGGACCCACTAGCTAGGTGGCATCCTCGTTGGAGGTGACTGTATGACACATATTCATTACATGTGGAGGTAGGAATCCCATCTTGGAATCATGGACCTAGGACAAGTGGTGTCATCTTATGACATATTCTATGACGCGTCATAAGGTATATTTTGAATGGAGAAAGTGTGGTGCCTTAGTGGGGTATGACAAAAGTGTGAAAGAATAAGTGTGATAGTCATCTTTGACTTATTATTTTTTTGTCGAATGTGTTGTAAGTGTGACAAAATTTTATGGCACATGTTATATGACATTTGTAAGGAATTTGTCATAACACACTATAAGCATGAACTAGGCGCCCAAGCTTGGAGAGAGAGGTTTTACATGTTATGACAAATGTAAGAGTTGTAAGAGAATGTTGTACAAATGTCCAAATCATGCCTATGGTGTGAGATATTATAGCCACATGGGTTTGGACACCTAAACTCTTCTAGAAGCCTCTCAAAGCTTGTATCTCCTATAAATAAGATGCCTTGCATTGTAGAATGCATAGTTTTATTGTAGGTATTGAGCTGTTGTTGGATTTCCCCCAAAAGAGCAAGATGTAGTCTCCATGTTAAGTTTGTGAGCTTGTAAGTGTATTGTAACCTTATTGTTGTAGATTAATACATTGGTTCGATGCTTTGGAGTGTGGGGTTTTTTACCCGAAAGGGTTTTCCCCACGTATATCATTTTTTTTGTCTCTTTTGTCTATCTCTCTTCTATTATTTGTGTTTCTCATTCTTGAAATGTTAATTTACATGTCGCTATGCTGCTGAAATTTTCTTAGATCTGAAACTACATCAACTTTCCTAGAAGGGTTAATGCATGGTAAATTAAACTATGTATGTCTCTGCTTTAAGGCATAGTAGTATGTGCTTGTATCAAGAGGATTAAAATATGATTTATTTTAAGAAGCATAAGATATTGAAGGTGCATACTAGATCTTGGAAGGCTTTCTGAGTTCGTTATTCCCTTTCACTGGTTTGATAGGCTTATGCCTTTGATTCTTGGTGAAACAATGCTTTCCCTCAAGAGGTAGTGTAGGGTGTCTAAAGCAATGAAAAAAAGAGTTGGTGCTAGAGGACAACCTTTTCTTATGGACCTTTCAAGATTAAACTCATTTGAGAGTGATCCATTTATGTCTACTTGTTGCTACAACATCTTTTAAGAGGGTACCCACCATATTGCAGAATGTCCATGGGAAATCCAAATGCTTCTGAAGTTTCTCAAAATCTAGTAGGAGCATAGTAGCATTCTGCTTTGAGTACCTTACCCATTCCAATGCTTCCCAACTTGTGATCAAGTTTTATAATATATATCTACCCTTGATAAATCTTGTCTAGGTGTTATTAATGAATTTGGGGAGTATTTTGACAAGCCTTTACATAATTACCTTGGCTAAGATCTTATATGAGACAGTCAAAAGTGTTATAGGTCTCTATTTTTTTATTAGTGTTTTATATCCCCCTTTTGGCATTAGTTTGATGACACCTTTGTTGATAATTCTACCTAGGGAAACTTTCTCTAAGGCTTCTATGTATACTTGCAGTAGATCATCATAGCTCCAATCTGCAAAGGTTTTGTAGAATTCCATCAGTAGAACATCCCCTCTTGAGTACTTGTCATTGTTCATGGACATAATTGCCATTTGGATCTCATCTTCAGTTATATTTGTTGATAACCTTGCTATGTCTTCCTTATCAACTTTCTTTCGGATGATGCTTTTTATGAATTATCTAATGTCCTAACATCCTTCACCCCCATCCTTAGAGGTGAATAGTCTTTTGAAATATGAATGGAATTACTTTAGAATGTCCTCCTGGGAGGTAAATAGATTGTCCCCTCCTAGATTTTTCTAATTTGTTCTTTAAAGTTCTTTTCCTTTATATAGTTAAAAAAGAATTTGGAGCCTTTGTCTCCACAACTTATCCAATTAAGTTTGGCCCTCACTTTTAACCCTTGAATCTTATGTGTTTGGATGTTTCTTAGTTTTTTTTTGTCCAAGGCTAGTTCTTCACACAAATGTTCATCACTTGGGCCTATTTGTACTTTGGACTCTGCCAAGAATAGGCCTTCCTAGAGTTAATTCTCTTCTTTTTCTCCTATCCATTTCCCTTTTGTTTCCAATAGTTTGGGAGAGTTTTTTCCAACCTTCAATGGCAGATCTTTCTTTCAACATTTTGATTCCACCTATCAATGGCGGATCTTTCTTTCAACATCCAGTTATTAATCTCTCTAATGGATGTGATGACGTCCCTACAATCCTCATCCTTCAATAAGTGAGTATTGAGGATGAACTTAGACTGTTTTTGAGTAACATTAGTGTTGTTTTGATTTACATAAAGTTTGGTTTTTATAGGGTGGTGGTCAGAAAGGGTGTAGGGTTGCACTCTTGTTCTAATTATATCCTCATCTGGTATGAAAGTAAAGAAGTATTTGTTTGCATATATCATGTTGAGCCTGTAATAAATTCTCCTACCACCCTTTTGTGAGTTGCACCAAGTGAATCAAAACCCCTTAAAATACTTCTTACATTTCTCCATCGGGTCCACCAAATTTAGCTTGGCTTTCAGCATTAGCCAAAAATGCCTTTCACTACCTTTCCAAGACATGTTAGCTCCCCCCATTTGTCTTCTAGATGCTCCACCATGTTCAAGTCAGCCCCAGGATCTAGGGAATGTCAGGGAGATTAATAAGCCATTGCCATAACCTTGTTCTATCCATGTGGTCATTGGGTGCATAGATGGAGCAGATGCCCAATTTGACACCATCTTTTTCTAGTGTGACCCAAACTGCTTTGTTGCAAGGAGAGGTGCCTTGGTTGGACACATGTGGGGCCCATTGGTTGGAGAGGAGGATAGAAGCACCTCCCCTACCTCTTTCATGGTTTGTGGTATAGTAGGAAGATCCATTCCAAATAAATTTAAAGTTGGTGTCTAAGGTGAATCCAGTAGCTTTAGTCTCCTACAGCAGAACTATGTCTTTTTTCTTTTCAAGGTTCAAGAACCTTCTTACTATGTATTTTCTATCAGGGGACTCCAAGCCCCTAATGTTCTAGGATATGCAATTAAATTCCATTATCAAAATTCATGGGGGAGGCCTCCTATTCATTTTTTAACAGTTCAAAACACTTTGGTAGTTTCTCCTCAGCCTCAAGCCTTTTTGTTGTGGGAAACTAAATTATTGTGCTTATTTTTTTCCTTTGTTTTTGGAAACCTAAAACCCCTTACCCAAAGTTAGGGATTTTGGGTGTTTCCTAGGCCTTCCGGGGCCAACCCAAGGTTTTGGATTTTTCTTTAGTTTCCCATCAACATTATTCTCATTTCCAACACCCACTGTGTTTTTAGGATGTTCAATTTTTCCTTTTGTTTTAGTTTTGAATTTTGCACTTTTTTCAAATCCTTTATTAGTCTTCTCATCATTAAGTAATTCTTTAGGAGGGGTATTTGGATGTAGTTTCTCTATGTTTCTTGATGAAACATTGCATTTCTTGGCATTATCTTGTTCCATAATAATGTTTTAATTTTTCTCAGTGGTTTGGTCAGGGTTGAAGTTGGTAGTCTGGCTGGGAATCACTAGGGTTCCATTCCCTAGTGAAGAAGACTTGTGCACACAAAATATTGTATAGGTGGAGGCCTTTGTCCTATTTTCCCCTTCCAAGGAAAATCCTTTATCACATTCATTTAGGTTTTCAACATTAATGTTGTTTGTATTGGGTGACACTTGGATTTCAATATCAGGGTGTTTATCCTTGATCTCCAAGACCAAATATTTCATTAGGGAAGAGACCCTAGTATTTTCAACCAGACTATCCCCTTCCACCTAATTATTTTTCAAGTTTCCCTCTTCAATTTTGGCTTTGTCAGGGGAATTTTTGGACTAGAAGACCACAGCCTCAGGGGAGGAGGCTCTTGCAGAGTAGTCCTTTAGGAAATTTTCTCTTATTTTTTCCTCATGTCTTGCATCACTACTTGTTGTGCATTTAATTTTTTAATAATTGATCAGTACCAATGAGAGCTTGATTGCAAAGGATATCTAAATGTTTTGGTGGAGTAGCCATTTTGTGTGCAAGGCTTGCAGGCCCGTTGTCACAGACTCTAAAGTCCCCACCATTTTCTTCTACTAAGATACTAAAGGAACTGGCGAGTTTTACTACCGTGGATTCAAAATGAGGGGTTGGAGGGGTATTTGCCTCCTCAAAGGCATTCTCTCTAATACCACTAGTTTGGTATCATTTATATCCCCAATCAAATCATTTGTGTTATGTTGGAAAACATTTTGATCTAGGGAAGCAGGGTTCTTGTCGAGGGAAAGCCCTGAGTTTTGGTCCAAAGATGGTGAAAATTTTCCTTCACTAGAGCTTGGGTTTTGAGTCTTAGCCATGCTAGCTATTTTTTGGCTTCTTGTTATTGGTTTTTCATTGCTTTAGAGGGAATTTTTTCCAGCTATGGCCCTCATTTTTGCATAAATAGCAAGTGTTTATCCCCCCAAATTTTCTATTGGGACAACAAAGCATGAGTCATCTTCATTTATGATAATATTATAAGGGATTTTCATCCTAGGTTCTAGCAAAACCAACACACGACATCTAAATGTGGTAGAGATTTATTGGCTTCATCAACCTGAATGACTCTCCCAATTGGTGCGAAAGCAGTTGGGGGATGATTTTCCAAAATTCAATGGTCAAATTTTTTAACACACCCCATCTAGGGCATGATAAATCAAGTATCGCTTATGCAATGGTTGTAGGCGACTAGGCTAGGGCACAAAAGGTGCACCCTCCAACATTCTAGTAGGGCTTGTCTAGGGCTTTTTGTGCATTTTTTGATTTTTTTTTAAATTACAAATAATCCTTTTTGAAGCATTCGATAGAAATGAATTTTTATTCCAAACTTGTTTTCCCAAGTATTCGAGAACCGATTATCTAAGTATTTTCTTGTAGGAATTTTGCTAGTATTAACAACAGCAAAAAAAATGATAGAATCTTTCAATCTAGCCCTTTCACTTCTAATTACTTCTTTCATTTTAGCATTTGATATCAATTCTAAATCACCAGGGCATTGGGAGGTTGTCTTACCTTATGAACCACCATTGTCAGTTCGCACAGGCACACCCTCAATTGGTTTTACTAGAAATCTCGCATTTTTTGGAACCACCAAACCCTTAACAACCACGATGTCTTTAAATGATTTTGGTTGGGGGTTTGGATTGGAATTGTTTAATCATTTGTTTGCATCGTAGTTAGGGGTTTTGTACCCCCCTCCATTTAATGATGCAGGATGGCCAAGAGCCTCATTGCACCAAGAAAATTACTCTAAAAATCCCAAAAAGGAGACACATGCAGAATAAAATGCATGACAAGGTAGCCTCTAAAAATTAGAGGCCTCTGATAAAAGGAGAAAATGAAGAATTAACTATAGAAGGAATGATCAAGTCCTCCACCACTTTCATGTGCAAAGGACAACCCACTTCAAACCTTAGCCTTAATGCAAAGCCTCCCACCCCTTTTCTCACTAGCGGGAATTTAGAGAACCTAAGTTTTCCTTCTGCTCGAGATCCATTTTTTGTCACTGATCCAACTTTTAAACTTGAATCACTAAAAAGTGACATATATGTTTTGAATTTTTAAATGATGTAAACTAATAAAATAATTTTTTATTATATTTTTATGCTTGTATTTTTTAAAAATTATTTGAAAATACATCTTTATAAATTGACACTATAATTTAGTTGCTGAAAAATGCTAAAAAATGAAGTTACATGAGACGTCAATCTTTATATAGTAATTTTTAGTTTTTCCTTCAATTTTTTCATGTGTATTTATAACTTGAAACTTTAGTGCATGGATATATTTTTTCCCAATTTTGATAAATATACATTTTTAAATAAATATTAAAATATGTGCATATTAAAAAATAGTTGTTTCATTCGACGTCAACTTTCATATTATCTATTTATCTAAAATGGAAAAAATATTATATCATCTTGATATAAATTCTTTTATCTAGTGCATCATGTTTGTTTCAAAAAATTTAAATAAGTTTTACTATTTTTCCTTGACATGGTAATTGACCTAATATTTTGTGTTGATAACCTTCTTTTAGTAAAAATAAAAAAGAAAATATAAATAATTATTAAATTATTAATATATATATATATTATTATTTTTTGAAAGTGGTAAAGAGTCTGACTTGGTCAGAGAAACAAATGGTAGATGGTTGTTCAGTTGGCAACCTCTCTCATCCTTCTTTTCTCTTGACTGATTCGCAAAAGGGCATGCATGATAGTCTCAGTATCTCTTAGCCAAATGGTGTTCTCATGATTGGTTCCCTCAATAGTTTAAACAAGGGCTTCATTTTCCTTCTTGGCCCTCGGGTAGCACTCATTTCCAATCACTGACTTCCTAGCAGTCATCTTGAGATGCACCATCCTAGCACAAGAATTTCCAAACATTACTCATATAATGTTGGAGGGGAAAACATAGCGAGCACATAGGTTCCAAAGTTGAACCCGGTAATCTTCTTATACCACATGTAACATGCTCATTATTCTACTCAAAAAAATTACTATGTTTTAACCTCAAGTAAACAAATTATGTTGTCAACACTTAAGCAATAATATTTTTCTTTTCCAACATAAAGATAATATGCGCATTTGAAATAAACATCATTCCAAACTTTCCCATTGCATTATAACAAAGTATTACAACTTTCCAATGCATTGATTTCATAGTACATAATTACATGATAACATTTCTCCATTACAATTTTCCATAGAAAAGATACGTACATGGCTCTTAAGAACTTACTGGAAAAAAATATATGAATGGTCCAAGTGTCCTCCATCAAATCTTGGTCACCAACTAATGAGGAGAAGCATCACTCAAGTGTTTTTCTACCAACCATGGACTTATTGTGGTCCCCCACACATCTACCAAACTTAGGAAGATAGCCCTCCCTTCAATGAAGAGATTGGTTTGGTAACCCTATAATAATAATGGCCTTCCCTGAGCTTGGTGTTGTGTCCTACATATCTAGATTTGTCACACTGTGGCTACAACCTACACATATGAAATTCCCTACCTAGTATGTAAACTATATCACAGTGAACTGACAATGTAAACAATGGCAACTTACACTACTTTGTCCAAAGTATAATTCATAACCCAAAATTTAGAGTGAACATCACATTCTCACCCACCTTCCTGGCTCGATTTGCATTGACCATCCATATCCTATGCATAGGCTATCCCCTTTCACCATGGATTATTCTAACCCTTGGAATAACCTATTACCTCTTACATTTACTATGACACATCTACTAAGCAATTCAAAATAACTCAAAGTAATCTCTATGACTCAACTTCACAAATTAAGCATTAACTATTTGAGCTTATCTTAATATAGTACACACTATTAATACCACACCCATTCCATAATATATATATAACAATCAAGTAATAGAATTCCCTAGACAAGATTCATCAAGAACCCTTCACATATAACTAAAGAAGACAATAACCATTTCATGATAAACAACTAAACATATTTCTCAAACAAGGCACCAAAGACACACAATCTTTTCAAAACATACAAAGCATAAAAGAGTAAAAATCAGCATGCCTATATATGCAAAGCTCCAAATGATCAAACTGGATTCCTAGCTTAGCCTTCCTAAAATCAACATGCAACTCCCAACTATCTCTTTTCCTCTCTCCAAATTTTTTTTCTCAAAACCTCTCACAAACTCTCAAAAATCAAAAAAGTAGAATAATAACAACTCAGAAAATAAGCAGCAAGAGTGCATAATGCGTCCCATTTGAGGGAGAAAGCACCTCTATTTATACGCAAATGTGAGCAACTTTTGGCTAGAAACAAGCTCTCAAGCATGCCACTTCTCAATCAAAAGGATCAACTCAACAAGAAGAAGAAGAGGTGGCAGATCCTCAAATAATGACTCAGAACAAATGCACAGCCAACCGCCTCCTCAAATGGACAATAGGTTATTCACTCAAAAATGCAAGTTTAGAATCTACACAAATTGACTTATCTTAGCCAACACTACACAAGACTTATTCCTCTATTCTAATTATGTCGTGTATGTTGGATATTGAACTCAAAGCAGACTTCTAAATGCAAGCAAGTTTCATAGTTTGGCGCCACATATTATCACGCGCCCTATTTTGGTGTTTTTTAGTTTCAAATATTGACCAATTCAAAATATGGTTTGCACGTTTATATCCGACATACCAATCATCATTTGACCAAGTCTTATGTTTGTAGATAATAAACTTCTCTTTATTCCTACACGCCTTGTCATATGTATGGCCCATGCTTTATACTCAACAATTTAAGTTATAATGCAAAGCCATTTAAATCTTATACATTTCCTTTCATATGTTGCATATATATTATCTTTGAGCGCTGAGCTTAAGTTATATGTTATGTATTGTGCTATGTTTCAAGTGCTATATGAATATTTCTAGCTCTATTAAAATGATTCATATATTTAATATACACACACATATATATACATATGCAATATGGTATATATATATCAACCTATACAATTATAAATGCATTATTCGATATTCGAATGCAAACGCACTTTTACATATTCATACAATAATAACAAGGCATGCATATATATATACACATGTATATATATATATACTAATATAATTGTATGTATGTTTCCTTTACTTGATTACATATGCACACACACACATTTATATATAAGTCAACTCGCTTTGGATCTCCTTCTTTCATCATGGAATTGAAACTAGAATCATGGACGTAGACTAATAGTTAACTTATACTACTGTCGGATACCTGTATCTGTACCTGTATACTTACCCAGAACCCGAACCAACCCTATCTCATAGATGTAGAGACAAAGGCATAAGAAATAGAAGGAAGCATTTCCATCAATTTCAAAGGCCCTGCCCCTAGGAGGATATAGCATAAGGCGGGGCCCCTACTATTCTAAGGGGGGTGGGTGGGCAAGGCACTGAGGGAGAGGAAACTAACTTTAGGGCCTTTACTCAGGAGGTCGGCAGATAGAGATAGGGCAATCTATAGGGAAAGGCCTTTACTCTCCACAAATCAATGCTACGAACTATCCCATCCAAAAGTATCAGATGATTCCCTTGCTCGCCTACTCGACCATGTCAAGAAATGCCAGAAGCTCTAGTTTCCACTAACTATGATTGCTTTTGCACCATTGTTGGAGCGTTCCCCTGCTCCATGCTAGTTCTCCCTCCGGTCTGTTGTCTCATTCTTCTGGTCTGCAAGTATCTCTTTATGTGCCCAATGGATGGTTTCCTCAGTGAGGGGGTTGTTTCCTACTTCTACATCAAGGGGTTTCAATGTATAAGGAGTACGTTGACCTAATTCCAGATCTAGACCTATTGCTAATACTAGTAGCATAAGTCATTCATTTTGTTACTCAACTAATTGACCAAGCTTCTAACTGACCATACATTCCTCACCCCAGGGTGGCCACCCATATTTTTGATCATGGAGTTAGGGTGGACTAACACAAGATTCAAGTTGTGGTTGAGTGGCCAATCCCCATGATCCTCTATACTATATAGTATATAATATATAATATATATTATAGCTATGTACTATATAGTGTATATAATATATATTAGGGAAGAGAGAAAGCAACCACCCTACCATCCACTTCTAGCCTTGAAAGTTGACTGCCTTCCTGCCAAGAAATGACCTTAAAGGAAGTGGGGCTGCCTACCTACCTATAATTGTTGGGGGGGGCAATTATAGATAGTTTCGCCCCAAGGGAAACTTGAATCCTCCCACCCACAACTTAATTGGAGGGGAGAGGCGGGGGGCACTATCTGCTTCTGAATGAATGCATTCTAATTTTTGTAGGCTAAAATAGAATTACAGGCTCTCTCCTAATGGTAATGGGATCTCTATGACCAGAGCAACTCCCCTCGGGGATCTCGAGCCCGATTTTAGAGATTTTGAGCCAAGCCCACTCGATTCTGAGATCCCAAGTCATAGATTTGATTCCCTAATATATACATATATGTGTGTGTGTGTATATATATATATACATATTTATATATACATATATATATATGTATATATTATTGCCTCGACATTTAAACACATACAATTGCAACACCATTGATCAACATATATACATGAAGTGTATACATACATACACACACACACACATATATATGTCACCTTCGTCCAATCAATATTCCCATGCATATGGGTAATCCATCCATGAACATGCATAGATACATCTATCTACATATACTCATGCATGTATTTAGTCATGTATGTGAGTTTATCATAGACACGTACATATATATGTATATATAAATTTTATGTATATATCTCATCGATTAAATATAAACACATAAAGAACTCACACATTTACAAGGTGACTCAAACACTTTTAAATCCAAATCAAGAACATTCACACATAAAACCATAACCTCTTCTAATCATACACAAACAAGACTAAAAGTAACTTACCATTTCCCAAACTCTTGACTCGACTTGACCAAACTAGAAGTGAGTGTGTGAAAGCTTAGTTAGGTCTTATTAAAGGTTACCAAACCAAGTTCTCCTAAGTCATACTTCCCCTCTCTTGCGGAGGCTTGAATCTATTCTTGCATCTTGTTAGGTCTCAAAAACGTAGGTTTTGAACCTTAAGAGGGTGTCAATCTCTTAGTACATTTTTGACTAATGAATGGGGCGAATATGATTGATAACTCCCTGCTCTTTAGGCTCTACTAAACCTAGGTGGGTGTACCTAAATGATAAGGCAAATTTAAAAGGTTATAAGTGTAATCTCTAATCTAGGCAATCTATTCACAATGGCACATGGGAGTGAAATAGATGCAAGTCTAATGATTAATTCCTACTGTAAATGTTTTGAGAATCATGTGTATGAGTAAATTTTGTATGAAATGCTCTAACTATGATTGGTGCCTAATCATATTGAGCGAATGGGGTAAGATTTGTGTGAGGATGATGGAGATAGATTTGTAAGGTAGGTGGATCTACTTCTTAGCTTAACTCTAACTTGTTGGTCACTTTGGATGTTTGCACCTTGTACAAATGTGTAGGTTTGTCAATTACTATACTCTTTTTTATGAATCTCAGTGTTATTCTCCCAAATTACTGTGATATCATGAAAGGATTTTTAATTCTTAACTTGAGGGAAACCAATCAGAATAATCAAATTAAAAGGATTTTAATCCCTGGCAAGAACCAATTAAAATGAGTTACTTGAAAGGAATTTAATTCACTCTAGCCTTAACCCAATCAAGAAAATCACACAACAACAAATGTGTCTTGACAAATTGTATAAATTTGAATAATTAAGGAAAACCACTTTGGAGACATCACAACAACATATAGGATTGAAAATTAATACAACAGTTGAACACTGAAAATAAATCACCGATTATGAACAATCTTCTCCATTATATTTCTTCAAAAGATATACATTAATAGCAGAAGTTTCTGAAATATGAAAATGGATGAGCGGAATATGATATACTAATGGATGAACCTATCTACTACTACTGATGATGATTCTAACCTACTATCTATTGATTAATGATATGATTCCATCTTACATATATACATAACATTTTTATGGTTATGACCCTTCACACGTCTTTCTGGTGCAACTCTTCATTTAATTAATTTGCCTTCGGCAGATTAAAATATTTAATTTTAATCTCTATCGTCTTCCTGTGAAAATTAATTTTAATAATCTCCTTTTGCTGGTAATTTGACTTTGTATTTAATTTGTGCATCTTCACTCGATGTAAAATACTCTTTGAGTAAAAATAATCACCCATTACAAGGCTTTAAATTATCCTTTAATTTCCTTCATGAAAAGTTTCACTTTCAATCACTAAAATATTCTCCAGGTAAAATAATTACCTCTCCCTTGGTAAAAATATTTCATCTTGCATTTACCCATATGTATTTTCACTACATTCTTTGAACAAAATAACTAATTCCCTCAGTGAAATGAACTTTATATTTTCCACATCAATATTACTATAATCACGATGAAATTTTTATTTAATCCTTGTTTCCTTTTCACACATTTTGAACTATCAAAGGGACTTATACTTTTATCTCCACAATATTGGCTTCTTTCTTTCGTTGTTCTGCTATGTTATGCTTTTTGGGCTATTGAAGGGACATTGTATCATCTCCTATCAATACACTTAAGTCTCCTTGATGAAGTTTTATGTGTTTATCTTTCCTTCGAGGTATCAGCAGGACGTCAGATAATTTCTCCCCGATATGCTTTAGTCCCTCCAATCCCTTTCCTTATCTTATATTTGATCATTTATAATATGATCTTTCTCTTCATTTCTCCTTGATACACTTTAGTCCCTCTAATCCCTTTCCTTATCTTATATTTGACCGTTTATAATATGATCTTTCTCTTCATGTGTTATTGGCTCATCGGGGGAACTCACGTTCATATCCTGTCGATAGCCATCATTCATTCGAATACTCTTTTCTTTTGATTTTTTATCACTGAATTGGGGCAACCAATTTTTCTGTCAGCCCAATAGCCTTATGTTTCCTTGATATTACTTACTAGTGCATATTTGTGATTTAATAAATGTCTTCATTATGTCATGTATCGGTCCATCGGCGAGACACAATGTCATCTCTCCCTGATATGCTTCAGTGTCTCTAATACATTTTGCTCGGGCTATTGGGGGGACAAGGAGGTATGTCCTACCAATATGTATTACTCACTTTGATGAATTCACCTTAGTAAGCTCTATCGGTCTATCAATGAGACCATGTTAAAATTCTGCCCGATAGAAAGTTGTTTCGCTGATGGTGTATCTTTTGTGGTTTTCCTCCATCGATTCATCAATGAGACTATGATGAGAGTTCCCCCGACGTGGTATTGTCATGTCGATATGTATTATATTGCCGAGGTAATACTTTAGGAAGGGGAATTGCTTAGAATAATGATTGGAAACTTTATTTTATTTACAATGGTAGGTATGAGAGCTATATACATTAGGAAATTTTTTATGTTCTATGCCAAATATAGTGATATATCAAGGGCAATGGGGATTATGATGAAAATGAAATGAGAAATGATAATGAAGGCATGTGAAGGCCAAGGTGGATTTTTTTAGCTCCAATAGTGGCTATGACTGGGGATGAATGAATGTGAGATCATTGCAATAATCCAGAAGTGATCTCTGGGAGACAGACCATTGGTGAATGTGAAAAAATGGGATGGGAAGGGGGAGGGAAGCCTAAACTACTGTCCATATGGAAAATCATATTTTTTAAGAAAATAAGTGTTTTAGGAATTTTCCATGCACTGGAAATTCCTGATCTTCTCCTGACATATTTTGAAGATAATAATAATCTTCACCACCTTTGCCTGTAATAACAAATGGTCCTATCTAGAGAGCTTCAAATTTCCCATGCTCCCCTTTGTCTTGGCATCTGGCATTCCATAACATAACCATTTCATTTACTTCAAACTTTCTATATTTTGCCCTTTTGTCAAACAATTACTTTGTTTGTGACTACATTTTTGTGTTACACTCTTGGGCCACACTTCTTATCTCATCCAATTCTGCCAAATTATGCCAACTTATATACTGGTAAAAGGTTTTGCATGGGCGTCCTTGCTTGTGTCCCATAAACCAATTCAAAAGGTGATTTTCCAGTTGACTTCTTTACTGTGATTCTATCTTCCCAAACTGCCAGCCTTAATTTGGAATCCCACATCCTTTTGTTTTTTTCCAACATTCTTTTAATTATTTTTAGGATACTCTTGTTGCTTGATTCAACCTTCCCATTTGCTTGTGGATGGTATGGAGATGCATACAAAACTTTTATTCCATATGTCTCACAGAACCTTTGAACTCTTCTGATATGAAGCACATACCATTGTCTGTAACTATCCTTATAGGTGTTCCAAATCTAGTGATGATATTCTCCATTAGAAAGTTTATCACAACCTTACTAGTGGCTTTCTTTGTAAGGATGGCTTCTATCCATTTTGTAAAATAGTCAATTGCCACTAGAATCCATTAATAGCCTCCACTAGATTTCTCTGGTATTTCTCCAATGAAATCAATCCCTTGATGAAATGGACCTTCAACTTGCATTGGTCTAATTGGTAGTGCTCCTTGATACTTTATTTTTCCAAAAAATCTTTGACAAGCCTCACACTTTCGTACATATGTAAAAGAGTCATTGAAGACCTTGGCCCAGTAGTATCCAGCTCTTAGGATCTTGTGGGCAATGGTCTTGGCCAAAAAATGTCCTCCACAGACTCCATGCATCTCCTTCAACACATGGTTTGCTTGTGATTCATCTAAGCACAACAACAACACTCCATCTTTTTTCTTCCAGTATAAGTCTCTGTCCATAAAGACATACTTTGAGGCATGTAATTTTAAGGTTCTTTTTTTATTTTCATTCAAGTCTTTAGGGCATTTCTATTTTTTGAGATAATACATTATATTGGTGTACCATGGGGTATTCTCAATGCTAGCAATCATACCTTCTTCCTCCCCTATGTTAGAGATTTGATATGCTTCAAGATTTGATTCAGTCATGAGCTTAACTAGCCCTTGTCCTCTTACCAATTTGGTGATTTGGATTTCAATATCAAACTCTTGAATTCTGTTAATCCATCTACACCTTCTCCCTACTTCAATTTGTACATATACATCCTTGACTGCAGCATTGGGAACATATGCAATTACTTTAGCACCTACCAAATAAAGTTTGAAGGCCTTCACAACTTTGAAAAGTGCATACACTTTCTTTTCTATAATGTCATACTTTAGTTATGCTCCTTGAAGGGATTTGTTGAAGAATGATATTGGTTGCTCATACCCTTCATTTTTCTGCAACATCACTATTGCGATAGTGTGGTAAGATGCAAATGAGAAAATCTGGAATGGTTTACTGAAATCAAGTGATTTTAACACTGGGGCCTCCTTGATTTCTCTTTTTATAGATATGAATGCATCGATTTCTTCTGTTTTCCAGTCAATCTTGGCACCTTTCTTCAACATTTTTGAAACAGGCTTGACAATCTTAGCGAAATTTGATATAAACCTCCTTACGAAGTTTATCTACCCAAAGAAAGACTACATGGCTTTTACCATCTTCGAGATAAGAATATTGTCTATATCCTCCACTCTCTCAGGATCAATCCTTACTCCATCCTTGGATACTATGTGGCCCAAAAAATTTCCTTCAGTCATAGAAAAATGGCACTTCTTAGGGTTTAAGGAAATACCATACTCAGGAGCTTTGAGAAAGATCTTTTCTAGATGTTCTACATGGTATTTTTCTTTCTTAGATTATGTTGTGAGATCATCTTGATATACCACCATTATTGTATTAATTAGGTCAGCAAAGGCAACAGCCATAGCTCTCTAAAAAACCATCCATCATGGACAATAACTCACATCATGTTACCCTTTGCAACATAGCTTCCATGTTTGGGAGGGGATAATTGTCTTTAAGAGAGGAGACATTCAAATTTTGAAAATCTACACACAACCTTGTATCTCCATTCTTCTTCCTAAAAGGCACCAAATTGGAAACCCAAGTAGAATGTCTAATGGGCTTAATAATACCTTCTTCTCTAAGTTTCATGAGTTCTTCATGCATCTTGGGTTCTAGGGTGAGATTTATCGATCTTTGTTTATGTCTGAAGGGTTTTGCATCAGGCTTCAATGGGATTTCATGTTGAAATAGATCTTCTCTATATGCTTTAAGGTCATCATATGACCATGCAAAAACATGCTTATATTTTCTCAACAATGTGATCAACATCTTTCTAATTGTAGGGCTTATCTTCTTTCCAATGTACACGTTTTTTGGAGCCAATTCGGTCCCGAGATTAATTTATTCAATAACTTCCCTTCTTATTGGTGTTTGCTTCATAATTGATCGATCATTCCCATCGAACACCATTTCTAATGCCACTAATCCTTTAAGAATCTTATTTGTTTTGAGATGCACTACTTCTTGGCCAAACACAGTTTGTTTACCGTTCACTTCTTCAACAAATGCATTGAAATCGATTTCTTGAGTCTCATACTGATCAATGCAGTGTAACAACTTGATTAGATCTGTGTCATCATTGAAGACCTTCCAATTATAAATATTGTCAGGAATCACAGGTCTAGTCTTGAGTTTCACTTGTGAGATACCTGCTAGGGTAATGTCATCCCTTTTCAAGGCCACATTTGCCAAGAAGTTGGCCATTAAATTTTTTTATCTATCCACCCAGTCAATAGAGAAGGCATCAAAGAGTTCTATAGTATCCCACACCTCATGTTTGTATTGTTTCAATCTTTTTTTTTTGTGGAATACTTTGACCTTACTTGTGAAACAACCAATTCTAAATCTCCAAAAATGATTAACACTTTGATCCTATGCTTTGTGGAAATGTTTAAACCTAGTAACAATGCCTCATACTCTGCTATGTTATTTTTGCATTCAAATGTCAGGAAAAATGAGTACTTAAATGTTGTGCCATTTGGTGAAATGAAAATAATCCCAGCTCCATTCCCCTCTCTACTACAGGCTCCATCAAAATACATCTACCATATTCCTTGTTCATTTTGAGAAACATCTCTAGCAACTGGATTTGTGTTTAGCAATTTAGGGTTTGAATGCTCAACTCTAAAACTTCCAAGGTCCACATAACAAAAGCAATTCATTTGATTAGGGTCAAAGAGCTCAATGATATGTTATGATCTAGGTTCTCTGTACAACTTGACTTCCCTTCCATTCACAGGTATTGTGGCATAAGATAAATCTAGCTGGACATTTCCACTCACTGTTGCAGTCCATTGCCTAGATAATAACATTCCATAGTAAGGGGGAGTGTCCACCACAGTGATATATGTCCTATATATCACCTTAGGGTATGATGCTAATTTCAATTCTACATCCCATATCACTCCAAATAGTGGGACCGATCTGTTATCCATGGCTTAACACTTTCCATAGGTGGTGTTCACCCACAAACCTAATTCCTTCATGACAGCCAAAGGCATGATATTGATTGTTGCCCCTGAGTCAATCATGCATTTTTTTACCAATTTTTTATTGATCACCAATGTGGTGTAAAATACATACACCTGGGAGGGATTTTTTGTAAGGGTATCACCCAAATAAACCTTTGATGCCTTTGTAGTTTCCTACTCAGTGACATTGACCTCTTTGTTTTGATCATTTTGTTTGTGAGATGCGTTGGCAATAAATTTGAGGGTTGTGTCTCTGTACTCATCAATTTTCATCATTTCCATCAAAGGGCATTGTCATATTTATTTGAGTTAGTGCTTCGGAAATGTCGAATGAAGGGGCAGTCATCCCTTGTTTTGTTTTCTCTTTTTTAGCAACCCTTTTTCCTTTAGCTTGAACTTTTTCATTATTTGGTTTTTTCTCAGATTCAACATTTGCAGCTTCCTTTTGAGCCATCTTCTGAGGCTTTTTTGTTTCACCCTTCTCTTGGTTAGATGAGACCTTCTCCTTGTTCTTTTATTCTTTTATAAGCAGGCCTCCAAGTGTTCCCTAGACTACATCTGTGGGTTTGCTTCTTAGGTTGTACTTATTTCTTTTTGCTTCAACCACAACTTTTGTTGTGATGGCCCTCTTTTCTTCTTTTGTTGGTGTTCTCAATTGAAATTTTGGTGTTTTATTTGTATACATAGGCTATTTCTTTTGTATTTTCTTCTAGGTCAAAGAACACCTCTTGCTCCATATTAACATTGTTTTTCTGATTGCTGACATCATATTCACACCCATCCTCAAAGGATGAGTATACATCATTGGTTTGATGGGACCTCTATCTTCACATATTCATAGTGTGGCCATCTATATCTTGTTTGTGTGACCATTCATCTTCCTAGAAAGTTTGAGCCACTACATAGTGTTCTAGGCATGAGGTCTATGACATGGTGGACACCATAGTGTAGTGTCTACCATGTGTGTTCCATGTTTTTTCAATGGATCTGGAGTATCTTTCCAATTTGGCTTCCCACTGGTCATCCATCCTTCCAAGTGGTGTTATAGGGCATGTCATGCAATCTTGGCCTTTCATTCCTGTACTGGTTCTCTTATCTATTTTGGTGATTGTTAGGATTTTGTGGGATCCTAAGGTTATCTATTTTTCCAATTATGTTGACAACTTTCTTATTGTTTTCAATGGTTATAGCAACCTTTTGTGCTTCAGTCAAGTTGTTAGGACATCTATTTCTAAGCTCATACCCTGTTTCAGGATCAAATACTATCAAATAGATGCTTAAAGCTGCTAAGTCAACTAACTTAGATCCATGTGGTATCTTGTTATTAATCTTGGAGAACCTCTGATTGAAGTAAAAAAAAAAATCATTTTGATGCTTCTAAATGCTTATTAACTCATGTAGGGAAAATTTAGGGGCACATTGATTCCCATATTGCTCTAAGAATTGATCGTTGAAGTTTGTTGTAGAGGTAATTGAAGCATTTGGTAGGCTATTGAACTAGTCCCTTGCTTCTTCAATCAAGGACATCATGAATAACCTCATAAGGACATCCTCTTGTTCCATGCCCAAATCATGAACAAAGGCATTGAATTTTTGTATATGTTCCTTTGTTGTAGTTGCATTATTCCCTGTGAATTTAGGGATGGTATTCCTCAAGTTGTTGTCAATGGGGTATGGGTATATTGGATATTCGGCCAAGTCAAATTGTCTGCTTATACTTGCACAATTATGTGGAAAAAGATTATGATGTGGCGGGTTGGAGTAATATTGGAATCCATGTTGGGGCTAGTATACATTTTGTTGGACATTCCGGTGAGAATATACATTCTATTGTCGCATATGGTGTTGATGGTGTGGAACATTTTTTTGTCTTGGCGGTGGGTAGGATTGTAAAATGTTGTTGGTGTTATGTGATTATGAGTTTTCTGGTGGCACATTATGTTGCACATGTTGATTTGATTTCTCAGTTGTGTTGTGAGGCGCTTTTGAAGTGAACACCTATATTCTAAGATGACCCATGCAAATTGATGTTTCCCCCTTGCTTATGGGGAGGGACATATTTTGGTGGTTTTAATGAATGAATATTCATCTAGGACAGTTGTTGTTTCAACTCTTTACTTTCTTTTATCAACTGCTGCCACCTCCTAACTTCCTCCCTCTATCTTTCCACATGTTCCAACTCTTGAGTGGTCATTTCGTCATAATTCTCATCAAGGGCAGAATGGTCCATAAATCCATACAAGGTCTCTTCTCCTTGTTGTGATGAAAACCTCTGGTCATACTCATTTTGTCTTTGAATTCTTTCTTCATCTACACATGCAAAGAATTAATTCTCTTGTTGAGGATCTGACTTGAAATTGAGAATGTTGTCAGTTAGATTATTTCAATCAAGTGGCATTGAATGGTGTCCTTCATCACTGTGAAAAGGACTATGATGCACTATGAAAGGTTGCTCTGAGGTATTCCCCTTATCACCACACATGACATCTGATTGATTAGATGCCACTTCATTCCTATTTGTGTCAGCCTTTGTAGGAGGAGATCCATGCTTATCTGTCCACTTGCCATTGTTCTTCTTTGGACTTTCTTGGTGTAGAGATCTCATGTCGTTCATTTCGTAGGATGCTTTGATGCTTTGAACTCTAGGGTTTGTTCTTTTCGATGTGTATTTTAATTTCTCAGTCATGCACTCGTTTAGGATACAAAATTTTGATAGAGTCGCCACTCACTTTTATGACAAGTGAGAAAATTTTACAATCTTTTATATATATTCCCATCAGAGCCTTTTGATGACTTATACAACAAGATAGTTTTGAATGACTCTATGGTGACTTGTTCAAGGTGCAAATCTGCTTAGTTGCTCCCCAGTAGAGTCACCAATTTGTTAGGTGTGTGACTCGGATGGGGAGTGTAAATGACACAATTATGAACCTCTGGTTGAAGACCAATTTTGAAACTTTATTGACTCTATAAATGGATAGGTTGGAACCAAATTTTTCTTGAATCTTCCCCAGCGGAGTCACCAATCTATTAGGTCTCAAAAATGCAAGTTTTGAGCCTTAAGAGGGTGCCAATCTCTTAGTACGTTTTTGGCTAACGAATGGGGTGAATATGATTGATAACCCCCTGCTCTTTAGGCTTTGCTAAACCTTGGTGGGTGTACCTAAATGATAAGGCAAATTTAAAAGGTTATAAATGCAATCTCTAATCTAGGCAATCTATTCACAATGGCATGTGGGAGTGAAATAGATGCAAGGATAATGATTAATTCCTACTGTAAATGTTTTGAGAATCAACTGTACGAGTAAAGTTTGTATGAAATTTCCTAAGTATGACTAGTGCCTAATCCTATTGGGTGAATGGAGTCGGATTTGTATGATGATGATGGAGATAGATATGTAAGGTAGGTGGATCTACTTCTCAGCTTAACTCTAACTTGTTGGGCACTTGGATGTTTGCACCTTGTACAAACGTGCAAGTTTGTCAGTTACTCTTCTTTATGAATCCCAGTGTTATTCCTCCCAAATTACTGTGATATCATGAAAGGATTTTTAATTCTTAACTTGAGGGAAATCAATCAGAATAATCAAATTAAAAGGATTTTAATCGCTGGCAAGAACCAATTAAAATGAGTTACTTGAAAGGAATTTAATTCACTTTAGCTAGAACTGAATCAAGAAAATCACACAGCAATGACAAATGTGTCTTGACAAATTGTATAAATTTGAATAATTAAGGAAAACCACTTTGGAGACAGCACGACAACATATAGGATTGAAAATTAACACAATAGTTGAACACTGGAAATAAATCACCGATTATGAACAGTCTTCTCCATTATATTTCTTCAAAAGATATACATTAATAGCAAAAGTTTATGAAATATGAAAATGGATGAGTGGAATATGATATACTAATGGATGAACCTATCTACTACTATTGATGATGATTCTAACCTACTATCTATTGATTGATGATATGATTTCATCTTACATATATACATTACATTTTTAGGGTTATGACCCTTCACATGTTCGTCTGATGCAACTCTTCATTTAATTAATTTTCCTTCGGCAAATTAAAATATTTAATTTTAATCTCTATTGTCTTCCCCTGAAAATTAATTTTAATAATCTCCTTTCGCTGGTAATTTCACTTTGTATTTAATTTGTGCATCTTCACCCAATGTAAAATACTCTTTGAGTAAAAATAATCACCCATTACAAGGCTTTAAACTGTCCTTTAATTTCCTCCGTGAAAAGTTTTGCTTTCAATCATTAAAATATTCTCCAGGTAAAATAATTACCTCTCCCTTGGTAAAAATATTTCATCTTACATTTACCCGTATTTATTTTCACTACATTCTTCGAACAAAATAACTAATCCCCTCGGTGAAATGAACTTTATATTTTCCACATCAATATTACTATAATCACGATGAAATTTTTATTTAATCCTTGTTTTCCTTTTCACGCATTTCGCTCTATCGGAGGGACTTATACTTTTATCTCCACAATATTGGCTTCTCTGTTTGATGTTTTGTTATGTTCTGTTTTCCAGGATATCGAAGGGACATTGTATCATCTCTCATCGATACAGTTAAGTCTCCTCGATGAAGTTTTATGTCTTTATCTTTCCTTCAGGGTATCGGTGGGACGCCAGATAATTTCTCCCTGATACGCTTTAGCCCCTTTGATCCCTTTCCTTAGCTTATATTTGATCATTTATAATATGATCTTTCTCTTCATGTGTTGTCAGCTCATCGAGGGAACTCACGTTCATATCTTGCTGATAGCCATCATTCATTTCAATACTCTTTGCTTTTATTGTTGATCGTTGAATCAAGGGGGGCAAGTTTTGTGTCAACCCGGTAGCCTTATGTTTCCCTGATATTACTTACCATTGCATATTTGTGATTTAATAAACGTCTTCATTATGCCATGTATCGGTCCATCAGCGGGACACAATGTCATCTCTCCCCGATATGCTTTAGTGTCTCCGATACGTTTTGCTTAAGCTGTTGGGGGGACAATGAGGTATGTCCTACCAATATGTATTACTCACTTTGATGAATTCACCTTAGTTAGCTATGTTAGTCTATCAGTGAGACTGTGTTAGAAGTCCACCCAATAAAAAGTTGTTTCGTCGATGGTGTATGTTTTTTGGTTTTCCTCCATCGATTCATTGATGAGACTATGATGAGAGTTCCCCCGACATGGTATTGTCATGTCGATATGTCTTATATTGTTGAGGTAATACTTTAGGAAGAGAAATTGCTTAGAATAATGATTGGAGACTTCATTTTATTTACAATGGTAGGTTTGAGAGCTATATACATTAGGAAAAAATTTATGTTTTATGCCAAATATAGTGAAATATCAAGGGCAATGGGGATTATGATGAAAATAAAATGAGAAATGATAATGAAGGCATGTGAAGACCAAGGTGGATTTTTTTTAGCTCCAACACATCCAGCTTAGTACATTGCAACAGTAGTTAGTCGAAAACATTACATCCATTTGCATTATATATTTCATAGTCAAAATTATTATAAAAACATCAAATTAAATCAAACATTAATTCATCATATTTCCAAATATACATAAAGCATAAATACATTCATTTAAAGCATTTTCTCCCAACTAGATAAAAATAAATAGGTAATAACACAACGGTGTGTAACATTCTTCTTGTTGGTTATAAAGGATTGTTATATTTAAAGTTACCTTAAGGAGGTTGTTGAATTGCTAGGGGCGAGTTCTCTTAAGTCAACACTAGAGAGACTAACTTTACAATCAAGCTAAAGATCGACATGTGTGCAAATGTCCTAAATAATGATTTTGAAGTAAATGTCATTCCTTTTAACACACCAATCGAAGTGATCCTCTACTGAGTGATCTTTGTTGTGTTCAATGAAATTTGAATGTTAGCAAGATGTGAATTATTTATCAAATGGATATCTTTAAATAACAATATATAGCAACAATCACACAAACCATGTACCAAGTCAAATCATGGTGTGAATAGAAACAACAATCAACAAAATTTAAATTTAATTATTTCTACACCTAGATCTAATTAACCCAAGATGTAAGAAAAGTAAAATCTATGTGAGAAATGAATTTACAAACATGTGAATGTGTCAATTTCACACCATATTGTATTATTTATCCATGTTTACTTGCATTAAGGGATTCTCTCAAATTGTGCCCAAAACTAATGATAATTGGCATAGGTGTGCAAATTTCCCCATTATAAATATAATATCCATTAAAAAATCAATGATATGTATTAAATATGCCTATCATAAGTCAAGTAGGTATGATATGGATTTTTTAAAATGACTTAAAATTCTTTGTTATGAAATAACTTGTACAATAGAAGAAAATATAAGAAATATAATGCAAATACTTGATAATAATATGCCACTTGAGGGGCAACCTCCTAAATCCACTTCAAGGGGGTTACTCTAATATTCTTCAATAATACTCAATACTCAACATGATGACAATAACCTACCTATACCTCCTATATATACCATACTTATGCCTAGGATATAACCAAGCCAACCTAGATAACCCTATATAAACCTTAGGCCCTAATAATTAAATAACAATATAATAATGATAATATGACTTAATTATACATTATACACACTATAGGTGTAGGGGCATAACATTTCCCTCCTCTTTACAAAAGCATTGTCTTCAATGCTAACGTTTTCTTTTTCTTTTTCTTCACCTTTTTTTTTACTTGTGTTTCTTCTAATGTTGCTTATTGTTCTTTTTCTTGCCTTGTTCTTGCTCTTGTTCTTTCTCTTTCTATTTCTATTTCTCTTTCTCTTTCTCTTTTTCTTGTTTTGTTTCTTATTCTACTTCTTTTTCTTTTTCTTTTTCTTTTTCTTTTCTTTTTTTTTGTGGCTACATTTAATTGTGAAGAAGTCTTAGAAAGATAATTTTACAATAAATCACACAAATGAAATTGAAATACTTTGATTTTTTTTTTATAACTTATTAAGGCCTAGGTTGCACTTTCTTAAAAAAATCTCCAACCTTGGAGCAAATTTGTTGGAAACCCTAATTCTACAATAAACCACTTAATTATGTTTCAATTACTCTAAAAATTGTATTGTAGGCTTTTCTATTAATACTTCAAAAACCCACTAAAAATTAGAAGCAAATTTTGCATAATTTGTGAGAAACTTTCCAAATAAATTGGGTAAAAACCCTAATTCTGCATTAAATCGCTCAATTCTACTCCAATTCCTCTAAAATCTGGATGGTAGCTTCTTGAATATGTTCTTCAAAAACCATTTAAAAATTGTCAAAATATGAATATGCATTTCACAAAATGACCTCCAAAATTGAAAAAAATGTCTTGTCGTAATGGTGCCAAAATCATGCTCTAATACCACTTGTCATAAAATAACTTGCACAATAGAAGAATATGATAAGAAATATGTTGCAAATACTTGATAATAATATGCCACTTCAAAGGGACAATCTCTTAATCCACTTTGAGGGGGGTACCTCCAATATTCTTCAATAAGAACTCAATACTCAACATCATGATAATAACTTGCATATACCTCCTCTATATATATATATTCTTCAATAACTAAATATTAATATGATCATGACTTAATTAAGAGTGAAGGTAGCCACAAGTTGACTACTCATCACTATACACACTATAGAGGTAGAGGCATAACATCCTTTATCAAAATAACCCATTGATTCAATATTTTATTTTTAAAATTATATGTAAATAAATAGAAGATTTTTTGTCATGACAGATTCTAACTTAAAGGAGGTCAAAATAGAAAAGGTAATAATAAAAAATATTACAAAAAAATAAGTAGATCAAATATTTGGCAAGAAAAAAAATCAATAAAAAAGCATTGTTAGGCATACTAATAAAAAGGGAGACATATAATTAAAGGTATTCTGTAGTAGCCCATGAAGGAACATGATATGCCATGGGCTTATTGAGTAAATCCCCTCAAGTTTGAACCTTAATCTCTTTAGTGGCCCAAACTTATCACTCTACCAAATCCCAGATTTAAAAACATTAACCAAGATTAGAGCATCATTTTTGCTACTTGTTTTTCAATTCTACAAAAGAAACTATTATTAACCTTTGATAGAATTGTTGTATCATCTCATACAATTAAGATAAAAGACTAAATATGTAGTTTGAGCAACAATGGGAAGTCTCTACTGCAGGAGGCGCTGGAGGTACACATACAACGACACTGAAACCAGTGGAGGTTATCAAGGAAGAAAATCGGGGGGTTATTCGCATTTCAACTGTTGTGTATGGCTGCTACTTCTCTATTGGCAACATTAGAATGATTTTTTTTTAAGCAGTCTGAAGATCAGCCTTAAGTCCAGCTATGGTGTTCAATATCTGTGTGCTTCTTACTAAATTTAATGATAATGCTTTTGATTAGATAAATGCTTTTAGGTGGAGCTATGAACTGGAAGAGGGTTTCGAAAGGACCTCAAAACCTTGTAAATTTAATGATGATGTACAGTACAAAAAGAGTTGTCTAAAGTTCACTTCTTGTTAGGACATTTTGTACAGGATGCACATGTCTCTATAATATTCTAGTCAAGAATTTGTGTTTTTTAATGTTTGTGAAGAGATTTAGTGATGAGATTGTACAGTTCAGAAAGGGTATTTCAGTTTTTACTTCTTTCCTAGACAATCGCCTACAGGGAACAAGCCTTAATAAAATCCTTGTACATGGGCTACTAGAAACTTGTGTCTCGTTGATCATGTCAATACAAATTGTAAGGTACTATCATAAGTTCTTATGGAAAAGATCGTGAGAACAACCATGTGGTATAATAACATACTAAATCACTAAATGAAGGCAAACATGTGATGCATGGATTGTTCCATGTCAGGATTGTTCCGATTGTTCTTGGTTACCATTCACAATAATCAAATAAGCTTTTGTCTACCATTCACAATAATAATTTTAAAATGAAAAATAGGGTTTCTATATGGTGCCTGATGGCATATCATACATTAAGTATTGTCTACATTAAGAGACATGATAATCATTTAGGGTGAGGCAGAGGACAAACTAGAATACTTAAATGGCTACTTTGTATACAAAAATGCGGGAGTGATGTAGAGTTTAAAGTATACTATATCCAAAATAATTTGTGACTAAAACGTAAAAAACAGATATGGAAATTTAGAAATGATAGTTCAACAAATCTGAGTCTTTTTCTTGAATTAAAGAAGACTCGTGCTAAGAATTAAAACATTGCTTGAATCATCAGTGTGTCTATTTCAAGGTACTAAATATCAAAATATGATTCTACAGACATTTGTTTCCAGATAAATGTTTTGAAATTTTGAAGCTGGCTTTAACTTTGACACCCAATAAAAGACGTACCTGAATGTTGCTCCACTGTATAATGCATTTGGTTCAATACATGGTCTTTTAGCTCCCTAAATGGCATGCATCCATGGCATGAAGGTTTCTCCCATTTACTAGTAAACGCTTGAAAATTATTACTAATGAGATTGTCTTGAGATGACTATAAATTACTTAGGTCAAACCCCACAAAACTAGAAATCCAATTAAAATTTCCCATGAAAACCTTCAACTACTGAACATAAATTGCTAAATTATTTCTAAATGCTTTTTTAATCCATGCAGTTCAAATTTACCAAGCAAATCAGACATTACAATTATCTGAATCATTATGACAATTGCTACACTTAACTAGACCATGGGCCTCTAAACTAATATTTATAGGTTAATTCAAATTGCTTATTTATCTTAGATCAATCAATTCATCGAGGATCACATACTAAGAATTAGGGATTACAACATTTGCTGGAATCATCACAGTTGCAAAATTCAAGGTGGTAAATATCAAAATATGACTATACCTACACATTGGTTTCCAGATATATGTTGCAAAATTTTCAGGCAAGCTTTAACTTAAATACTCATAGATCAAGACATCCATGCAATTGATCAGTAGTACAATGCATTCGGTTCAACAAGTCATTCTTCTAACCATCTCTAACATAATGCCCATGACATTATGGTCAGTTCAGCCAACTTATCAATGCCTTGCAATGTTGATTTCTATATGCTGTTGTACTCTATGCAGTTCAAACTTCTACATAAATCATACACTACAATTACACAGTTACAATTGGATTTTACAAGTTTGAATATGCTTTATGTGTTCTTCAACAGACAAGTTGTGAAAGCATACCAAAAAATGATTGTCTGCTCAAGAATCAGCTGTGCTCTGATAAACTAGTGCCAGGCAGAAGCCACAAACAAGTGCCTGTCAAGCCAACCAAGATAAAGAGCTTCGTCCTTTTCTACCAACCTGTAGTTCTCAGAATAATACCCCATGAGAGATTTGATAGCAGAGTTAACATATGAATTTAAAGGATAAGGCCTGAATCCAGCCATTGTAAACCTGGATCTCCATTTACCCAGAACTTCATGCCTTTCCACTCTTTCAGCACCCTCACATGCAATGACATTCACTATGTCACGTGCCAGGCAATTTTGCTCAACATTGATGCGGTTCTTATCAGACCTTGGAAGAGTCAAATCAAGAGACTCAAACATGGCAGTGTAATAACTCAAAGTTTCCATGAACCTTGGGAAAAAGGGTGCAGTATTTGTGTTTGCTTCTTGCTCCACCAATGTAACTACCTTGGGAGACATTCCTTTGACCATACGCAAGAGACGATCTCTATGGTTACTTGTGTTGACACTCTCATCAGGCATATGATGAAGTTGGAAAGGAAAATTCACAGCTAAAGTTTCCCCGGGATGAACCTCAAGCATATCACGCTGAACTTCAGGTCCAAATACAGGCACAGCATGAAATGCAAATGGGACGTTGTGGCTTGCAGCAAGTTCTGACAATCTTTGGCCAACTGATTGTAATCCTCCACCACGAGCATACTCTGCCACAGGATCATCAATACCTGTTATACGAACATGAGGTGGACCATTAGGTCGTTTTGCAAGTGCTTGAATCAATGTCATCCATTGGGTACCCTGTGCAATCTGAAAATCAATAATGTGTACTCTATCCTCATGCTTGAATGCTTCTGCAATGGCACCATTTGCAGCTAAATAACCAAATTTGAAGTACGGAGAGATTTCGTATAGAATATGCATGTGGGAAAGGAGTTCTTCACTAGCAGGTTCTTTGCATCTTAACTTTTTGTAGATATTTCCACCAGAAAAAGCCAATCTCGCCACAAGACCTTCTACCATATATGCTCCTAACCTTTGGATTGGATCACCAGAAACAGACACCACTTGATTCAGTGCTGCAATAAACTTCTCTGCATTAACTTTATCACCATCAGCAATAGCCTTTGCACATGAAATAAGCAATTGTCTCACATCATTCTGTGGAGTCTCAAGTCCCAGCAATCCTTTTCTCTCCTCCAAAGAATTTTTTGGAATATGGACATTAGAGTTGAATAACGTGCCATTAACTGCTTCTACTTTCACAGATTTAACTCCATTATTCAATTTACCACTAGGTATTTTTGCTTGTTCTGGTTCAGAGTACATATTGCCAGTGACACTGTTTAAGGCTTCTAAGCTCCACTCTGAATTTTCAGCAACCCCAGGCTCCTCATTGCTATCTTCAGAGCTATTGGAGCCATTCCTGTCAGGGCCCAGCAATGCTGTCTCTAATTCATGTAGTGCATTCTTCAAATATAATGGTTTCTCATTGTCACTGTATCCACTATCTGCTGACTGAAAATTCGGTATATCAGGTGGGAATGTTTGTGAGATTTGTGATGATGTTGGGCTTCCACCAGATAAGCAACTTCTATTAGATGGGGAATGCTGAACTGAATGCCCAGCACTATGTTGTAGATGCTCAGCACTAGGCAACTGAGCTTTAAAGGAACCATTATTAGACAAAGAACTTTGGAGAGAACCATGACTCATTTGATTTTTGTTGGTACTGTGAGATTGTTGGCTTTTGGAATTGTGAGTCACAATAAGAGAAGAGTTCTCCCAAGTCCAATTTGGGGTCCCATGAAAAAATTCACTCGTCACTGAAGGCTCTAAGATAGGAACATTCACTGCTTGAGATTGGCCTGAATCGAGTAAAGCATATCTGGGCACTTTAGTTGGCCGGTCAGAAAGAAATAGAGAAACCTCATTGATTCTGCCACATGCTGTCTTGCATTTAATGTCCATGTTCCTAGATCTGTCAGAAGTCACCATTACAGTTCCAAGGTATCAACATCCATATAGTATAACTTTGACTAATGCCACCTCTTGATCCTCTAACTGGAAATGCCAAAAACAGTTTACGAACAAAAGCAAATCAATTCTCAGTTTCTGATCTAGTTTCCTCCATTCAACATGCATCATTTTTCAAAGATAAACTATTCTTAAGTATGATACATCATCTCTTTCTTCATTCTAGCGCTCTGCAAGAAATTGTAATCTGAAATGCACTTGGTTGTGCTTATTTTTAGAATGATAGAAATGTGTTTTAATAAAGATTTTACAAAAAAGAAATCAACACTTACGGTTATCAGAAAAAGACAGAAGAAATTTCCTATTTCCAAGCAAGGATTTAATAAGCAGGTTTGCATCCCAAATACACATTAGCCAGATATCATTGTTTTCAGACCCAAAAGAATTTCATTATCAGGTGTGTCTTGAAATTATATGTGTCGGTGTACACTCTTGCTGTAAGAGTAAACATGTATTCTGCAAAGCATTCTCATAGGTTCAGAAATAATGTACCTCCATGACATGATGAGAGCAAACAAAGCCATCTAAGGAAAATTCCATGATTGCCAAAATCCACATACACTATGTTTAGTAGAAAATTTAGTCTAGGTTTTACAGCGAAAAAAAAAATATGACAGACAGATACTCTTTCCATTTATAATTGTTTTCATACCAATGTGCTTTGACAGAACTTCCTTAAGTTCCCCACGCTAGTTTGAATGTAAACCTAGGAATTCATAGGAAAGTTTATGTATCACCCTTAAGTTATGTCTCAGAGACACATGCAATCAATATCAAGATGGATTGAAGGTGATTTTGTATCAGAATTCAAGACTAGTGTCACATTCAGCTAAGATTTAATATGCTAGTAAAGGTGACAGAAAGGAAGGCAACCCCAAATATTCTGACACACTGACCAGAAATGAAGCACCTAGCTTAATGAGCCATATTTCAGTGCTTTGATTGTATGAACATACATAACAGTGGAGGCAACTGATGTTGAACATGATGTAGGTAGACAGGACACAACCCATCTAATCTGTCAAGATACATCCTAGCCATCCATTTGAAATGAATCGTGATTTCCTGTTTAATGCCCACTAAGTATATATACTGCAGATGGGTTTTAAACATTGTGTGTTGTATTAAAAAACTCCGGAAAGGCTTCATAGGTCTCAAAATGCTGATAAAAGAAATAGACTTTCAGACTAAGCTATAAATATTTGCATTTCTGAGAGAATTCTAATTATACAAAGGATTGCTCTGCTTCGTCTCAGCTCTAGTGATTTAATCTCTCATAATAAGCGTGTAGAAGATGAATTTAAATAACTGCCGTGTTCATCCAAACTCAGAAAACATGCAATTCAGTTATACATACCATGTATGTCTTATGAAACCAAAGCAAAAGATGGAACAAAGGGATATGGACAGCAGCTCCAAGGAGAATTTTTGGTTATCAACAATCTTTCAGGTAGCAGTTTTAACCAGAGATCACCCAATAACAAATTTATCAAATGCAATGAAGCTTATTATGTAAAGTATCAGCCACTAATCTCAAAGTTGACTACCTCAGAACCACTGTAACTCCCAAGGGTATTGAACAAAACTTCAGATTGCTAATAAGTGCATAGGATCACATTGTAGCACAAGGGAACCATTTATGAAGCATAGTGGGGACCATCATGTGAAGCATGCAGAGGGGGCTATAATCATAATGAGCAGATAGGCTGAAGACCACTCCTTTGGCTAGGTTCACTTTCAACACCTGGCTATATAACCTATGTCTTTCCAAATTTTCTATGAGATCAAGGACTCAATTTATACACACAAAGTTTTATGTTTTAACATGTAAGGAAAATATCAAAAAGCTTAAATTTTGTTAGAAGATTGGCGATGCACTTATGGAGCAATTAGATAGGTTATTTAGATAGAACCTCTGGGTTTCGTATGAATACTTTGTTGTCTATGATTTTATGTAAGTTTGTGTGCATAACCTGTCCCCATACCACAAGACCCAATAAATAGGGACAGCCTCTTTTACAAAGTTGTGACTTACAAAACTGAGAAATTCATTTCTGCTATTTGTCCCCCGTTCATCGCTCTCATTTGTGTGGTCTTGTATGGCCAAGAGTTGCCAAGGATAGAGATTAAGAAGCCAGGCCAACATAAGTGTAGATCTCACTGAGGGACAGTTTGTGGACCAAGGTTTCTCATACATTAGGTTGCAATGTTTTGCCACCAACAAACCAAAATTCAAATTTTGGGACCACCTTTTAATTTGGAAAATGTGGGACTGATAATCATACTTGTTCGAAATCAAAATGCAGTTCTGTTGACGTAGAAAACTCATTGTTTATTCTATTTGAGCTTGATTTCCTCTGCATGCATTTTATTTGTTACTCTCATAGCTTTCAGGAGCCTGAGATTTTTTCAGGACACATGTAATTTATTGATATTCAAAGTGTGAATATGAGTGTGTCTGATGGTGCATATAAAGCTAAATAGAAGATTTACAGGGCACAAATATCTTGCAGACAATTGAATGGTTGTGCTGATGAAGTGGTGGCAGAAAGAAATACAGCTCATTCACAATGGAATAAGGAATCGTCATGGAACTGCCACACTTCTGTTTATTCTCAGAGGGCTATATCATGATTTGCTGCTTCACAATTTTTTTGTTCAACAGATATGCTACCAAAGGTGCAAATTGAAGTTTGATACAGGGATTTCAATACTGGGCGGAGCTAGGATTGTAGAATGCGTGACTATTGAACCAATGATTATTGAAATAACTTCAACAAACTAAAAATGTACAGCTGAAAGCTTGAAAAGTAAATACAATGTGCTGAATTTGCAATGGGAATCCTCCTCCTTTTAGCTTATTAGGGTTTTAACTTCTTTTTTTTCCTTAAAAAGTTACTTTCTTTATTTTTAAGCACCAAATGGAACAAGCTGCCCAGTCTTGAAAATGGGGCATTTCCTCCAACTCTCTAGGATATCTAGGTTGGCACCTAGACTACTGCTCACATATCCACATGGAACACTGGCATTTTATCAGTTCAAGAAGTTACAAATCACTTTATCCTCACAAATAGTAAGCCTTGGCAAGTTCATAGTTAAACTTGGGGTTGTATATTCGACCCTGAAAATGGTTCTCTTTATTTTCTCTTTTGTCAAAAGCATTTAGTGGAATTAGTACAATAAGGAAGGATAGACCATAGTTGGAAAACTCAGACTCAGCACAGGCTCAGCAGCCCAAAATTTTGACTTAGACATAAGACTCGGCAAAAACTTGGCAAAACTTGGCCAAAAAATAATAAGAGATATGTATATTGGGCAATTTGGCTTCTCAAGGAGATAGGTATATTGAAAAGTGGGAGTGATAAGGTTGGACTGATTAAGTTTTCTCCTGGGAATCATAAGGGAAAACCTTGAAAAAACTTGAAACACTTCACACCTCAAAACGAGACATGACTAGCCTTCTACTAGAGAATGCATTTAAGAACATCATCATGGATTATGTCATCAGAAAGCCAAGGCATTGCTGTTGGAGTATATTGATGCTCCAATCTAATGCAACAAATTAAGTGTGACACTCCATATCAAATTTGGGAGTTACAAAAAATGTACAAGGTTAATTATAACTTTGAATTTCAGTTGGAGAATCTAGCAATGGTATAGCTAGTCTAAAAGTTGAGGATAAGCAAAATATCCTGGTCTACTGAACAGGCTAGAAAGTATAGGGCCAAGTTTGTGACTCTAAGTTAAGACCCTTTGAGAGATGACAAGTGGATGTACAGTCTAATTCTTGAGAATCTTCCGGTGCCACACAATAACTTCTTGACCCTCATGAGAGATGACCATACACTGCAGACATATCATGGGAGACACTTAATAAACAGATATTGGCAGAAGAACATAAGCTGAAACAGTAAAATCTGCTTGGTTTGGTATCCCCACAAGCTCTTGTTTCTGCAACAAAGGGCCCAACTAATTAGAAGAAGAATTTTTTTCTAAGGAAGAATGAGAAGAACATGACACAAATGAGAAGAACATGATGCACCAGAAAGGCCAAACAGAAGTGGGTAAGGACAACTAAGTAAAACTTCTAAGCATGTCTCTATAAAGTTAGAGCCAAAGTCTAAGGGTATTTGTTTTGGTTACAAGAAGTATGCAAGTCATAGGAAATCTGAATGGCCAGTTTGGCTTGTAAAACAAAACAAAGTTGGTAACCAAGTGTATGGATTTCTTGCAGAAATTGTAGAGACATCTACTTCTGGTTCAGGTGACGTCAAAGGCATGGCAGCAATATTTTCTGCTCTTGAGAAGGCATCAAATTGAGTTTTTGATGCAAATGTCTAGAGACAAGGGTAGTTTTGTGACCTAGAAACAAGGAGGCACTAGTTAAAATATTGTGGTTGGCAATTGCCATTCAGTACATGTGCTTGGTGTGGTAGCAGTGAAGTGCAAGAATGACTTCTTTGAAAATGTTTTGTACATTCCTGGAATGGCAAAGAAACTTTTGTTGATACAGCATCTTGTCTTAGAAGGATATAAGATTGAGTTTCTAGTAAACCAATGTTGGATTAAAGATACAATGAACAAATTCTATGTAGTTGCAACTGGTACTTTGAAGGATAATTGGTGGATCTTTGATAGATTATCTAATCAAGATCATAGTTTCAAAACTTGCAACTCCGAAAAACTCAGTAGGCCCAATATTGCCTTATTCTTGGTGACTCAAAAAAAATGCAGAAGATAAGAAATACTTAAATTGCTTAAAAGCACATCTAATGCAATGATGACAGATTTTCAAGGACAGCTAAGGTTTGTAAGCACAAGCTTTCAAGGACAACTAGGGATCAACTCTAATGCATTTTTATTGTACCACCCATTTTTGCAAGCCCCAAAACTGAAACTAGCACAAGATTCAAGTGTGATTTAAGGAACAAGATTTTATGTGAATTGAAGAACAGGAGGTAAGCTGTTGACAGGGTTCAAGCTCAATTGGAACATGATTCATGCTCAATTCAAACAAGATTGAAGCTCAATTCAGACACAATTCAAGTGCAACTCATAGGCAACTTCAAATGCAATTCAAACATTTTTAAAAGGTTTTGACACATTTTTTAAGTGTTTTTCAAATCTAGCAAGTCTGGTGGCAATTTGCTCAGCCGTTCAAACTACTCATGAGTGAAGTGCGTACTCAACAAGTTCTGAAACCTTGGTCGAGATAATCAAGCACTGTCTCAATAGATCATGTTAGTCATTTGTGGCATGAGAAGTTGGGATACCTCAACTAGCAAAGTATTGCTTTCTTGAAGGGTCATAATATGTCACATGGTGTTCCACATGTCCTTACATCCAAATATATTTGCAAACGTTGTGTGGGGGAAGCATCACAAGGAGCCCTTTGATAAGAACACTACACTGAAAGCATTGGAGAAATTTGAGTTGGTGCTTAGTGATTTGATGAGAACAAAGCCCATTAATTCATGTGTTGGTTTGAAGCATGTTTCAGTCTTGTTGAATGACATCACTAGGAAAACTTGGGTATATTTTTTGAAAAATGACATGCTTTCTATATTCAAGGTCTTCAAGGATGCAGAAGACAACCATCCTAATAAAGAGATCAACAAATTGCACACAAATAAAGGCAAAAAATATATAAACAAGGTGTTCACAAATTTTCTTAAACAACATGTCGCTATGATGGAATTGACACTTTCTTATACAAAATCGGAAAGTTGAGAGGAAGAACTATACGCTTGTGGAGATGATCAGGTGTGATGTGAAATCTAGGAACTGTACACTTGAGGCTTAATGGGCAGCAGCTATGAACTGTGCTTGCTACATCGTTAATCAAGCATCAACAAAGCCTATGAAAGAGGTGACCCCTAAAAAGAAACGGAATGAAGTGAAGCCTTGCTTGTCTCACCTCAACTTTTTGGGGTGTACTACTTATGCACACACTCTTGGTGAGAAAAAGAAGAAATAAGATGCCAAGAGTAACAACTAACAAGTGTATCTTTGTTGGTTAGAGTTTAAAATCTAAAGCTTGGAGACTATGGGATCTAATTAAGAAAAAAGTGCTTATTCATAGGGATGTGGTATTTGACGAAGGGAAGAGTGAATTGGATGATCAGTACACTACAATTCACCTAGCTACTCCTAATGTGTGTCTTCTTACTCAAGATTCACTGACACTGAATTTGCAGAATAAAGATGAAGCGGAGAATGCATGCAACAATACTGAGCAAGTTGCTAAGGGGGGAGACTACACTTGAGGGGCTACAGGCAGCAGTTTGCCAACCATGTTTTCATGGCTAATATATTGAATTTGAATGATCCGAAGACATACAAGGAAGCCAAGGGCAATCCACATTGGGAGATAGCAATGCAAGATTTACTCAGTCCTTGTACAAAGAACAAGACTTGCGAGTTGTGTTAGTTAACAAAAGATATGAAGGTCATTGGATGCAAGTGGGTCTATAGGACCAAGTTCACCTCTATGGGGGAGATTGAGAAATACAAAGCTAGACTTGTAGCCAAGGGGTACTCATAGATTGAAGGCATTGACTATTATGAGATGATTGCTCTAGTTGCAAGGTTCACCTCAATGAGGATAGCTTGCACTTGCAGCAAATTGTAAGTGGCAAGGGCATTTGTTGAATCTAAAGAGTACATTCCTTCATAGTGATTTTAAGGAAGAGATCTTCATCAAGCAAGCCTGTCGATTTGTGAAGGAAGGTAAGGAGCATTTAGTTTATCAATTGAAAAAGCTTTTATATGGCTTGAAGCATGAACCTTATGCGTGGAATGAGAAGATTGGCCAACATATTAAGGAGTTGGATTTCAAAAACTTTGACAAATAGCCCAATTTGTATGTAAAGAAAAGTAACCAAGATATTCTCGTTATTGTTCTCTAAGGAGATGATCTGATTCCAACAAGGGACAATGTAAATTTGATTACTAGAATCAAGAAGCAATTAGACTCGCAATTCAAGATAACAAATTTAGGATTGCATCATTACTTTCTAGCTTTGCAAGTTTGGCAAGAACAAGACAAATTGATTGCCTCTCAATTGAAGTATGCCAAATAGTTGTTGACAAAATTAGAGATGGAAGATGCAAAGGTTATAAAATTCCGTTTGATCCTAAGATGAAGTTGACAAAGGATACTTAGACTAAACAGGTAGACTTTATGGAATATCGAAGCCTAGTGAGAATTTTTCTACATCTTACCTACACTCCCCCTAATAAATCTTGTCATTGGATTCTTGACCAAGTTCATGTAAGAACAATAGAGTTGTAACATGAAATTTCAAGGCATTTCTTTTGTGTAGCCTTGTGGAACATCTATGGTCTCTTGTCTTGAACTCTAAGTTCAAAATCTAAAGTTCCTTTCACAAATCCTCAAAATGGGCAGTAGATCTTGATGACAGGTGGTCTACTTCTGGCTATGTCTTCTTGTTGGGATCTCATGGTTTTCCAAGAAACAAAAAAGTGTTTCAAAATCTACTAAAAATGTAGGGTATAGTGGACTAGCTCAAATGTTGAATGAAGCAATGTGGCTGCAAAAGATGCTAGATCAAATGCATGTGCTAGAAAGCATGCCAATGATTTTGTGTGACAATTGAAGCTGTCTTCAAATCGCCAAGAATCTGTCTTTTATGTGAGAAGAAAGCATATCCAGATCAGGTGACTTGAGGTTTATGAATTGTTGGAGCTCAAAAGATTGCAATTCAATATGTTGGGACTAAGAACCAAATGTGAAATTCTTCACAAAGCCTTTGATGGAAAGTAAGTTCACCAAGTTTTGACAACATTTGTCTTTCAAAGATTGTGTCATTAAGAAGGATTGTTGTCATGACATTCTCTTACTTGTAAATGTATTGAATTTTTTGTAAATCCTCAAATTTCATATCGAGGGGAGACGTTGGAATGCATTAATATTCATTTGTGTGGATTATCCCACGTGCTTTGTACCTCATAGTTTACACCACAAGTCTAACTATAAAGGGAGGTTGTTTGTACAATTTAATTCAA
>VDFB02086081.1:288546715-288612750 GCA_007258455.2 Sequoia sempervirens
ATTCCTTGAACACATACAAATCCTCCTTATCTAAGGAAGATGTTGCTACCTTGTTAAATGAATGTTCTAAGTTGTTCAAGGTCAAACAGAGAGTCGCTCTTCTAATTACTAAAGATAAAGACAGTACAGAAAGGTTAAGGCAAGAGACTCTTGATATAGTAAGGGAAATGGCAAAGAATTATGGAATGAGAACTAGTACTTCATCTCATATAGCTCAAGCACAAGAGCCTGTTAATGTCACAAAAGTAAAGGACCATCATGTTTTGGAAAAGGTTGTTGATATACATGCTGCTTCAGAGACGTCTACTCCTCTGAATGATACAAAGGAAACACTAGCAAAAAACACTAAAGATCAACACAAAAATGACACCAATAACAATAAAAAAGAACACCATGATAATACCAGAGAAGAAGACAAGAATGAAGATGAGGGAAACAAAGATGAAAATAGTAATGATGGAAAAGACAATGAAGACAAGGAGGAAGAAAACAAAGATAAACCATCAAAAAAACCCTTCAAAGAAGAAGAAGAGGAAAAGAAAGAAGAAAATAAGGAAGAAATAGAGGTTGGAAGAAATGAAGAAGATTCATCAAAGACTACTAAGCCATCAAATCCATCTGGAGAATCATCTGAAAATAATATTAAGGGTCTATTGACAAGGAAAACAAGGATTCATCATGTGCTACCACCTTGGTTGATTCAACTTCCATCACATCTGGGTTATGTGGATCTGAGCAAGATCTCACCAGTTGAAAGGATAAAGATTTGTGGTACTTTTCTTGACTCTGGTACATAGGAAATTGTTGAAACCTACTAGAAAGGGAAAATTTTGGTAAATGATGCTATTAAGGCTTTGCAGGAAATAGCTCTCGGTGCTACAATTGATGATTCCTTAGCTCTTGTTAAAAACTTAAAGCTCTTGGTTGATTCACTCAAGTAATATACCTCTAGCCTTAAGAAGTAGACTAAAAAAGAGACTAAGTCAAGACTTTTGGAGAAAACGTTACTAGTATTGTAAGATGAATGTGCTATCACACACAACAAGGTGTTGCCATGTCTAAAAGAGGTAAAAAATTATGAAGAAGAAGCCCAAATACTGTTTATATATTGCATGTGGTGGTCGGATGCCACTCGAGGCATTAAAGACTTAATGGACTCAATAGAGTCTCAACTTTCCAATGCCTTCGAAGCCTACAGAATTGCAGATGACAAAAAGTATGCTGCCTAGACTTCTATTGCAAACTTGCAGAGCAAGTTTTCACCTTACAGAGGAAAAAAGAAGATGCAATGAGGCAGTTTGGACAACTTCGAGATCTGGTAATGTCTAGAAACATTCTTGTATCAAGTGCCTTGGTGGATGTAGAGAAACTAGAAAAGATGAATCTTAATCCATCCACTTCAAAAGAAGGAGAAGAATGCTTAGTAGAATTGGAATCATTGCATAAAAAACTTGCTAGAGTGAAGGGGATCTGGGATGATGGAAAACCTGCTTGGGAAGCTATTCTCAAGGAATTACAAGGTGCCCCAGTTCTAGTTAAATATTTTTTACATTTTTCATTGACACACCCTTTATCCTTGATTTCAAAAGGGGGAGAAGATACTGTTGTGGAGAAATTTTGGTTTTGTAGAAGTCTTGTATAGTTTTGTGTACAATTGAAAGGGGGGGAGCTCGCATAGCTTGAGTGAAGACAGTTTTGAAGTCCATTATTAGCACATGTTTCCATCAATGACAAAGGGGGATATTGTTGGAAGAATGAAGAAGAAGCCCTTTAGTGTGTTGTCATTGATGCCAACATTGTTTGGTAACAGTTTTTGCCCATCCGATAAATAGTGATTTTGTTACTCTAATCTAGTAATCTGGTCCAGAATTTTTCATATTAAAATATCAACCTATGTGGTTTTAATATGTTTTTTAGGACTATTAATTGCATCTATGGACAAGTTTTCAGGGATTTTGGTTGAATGGGCTAAAAGAAAAATGACAGAATTTTAGCATATAGGCTTTGTATATTCTTCTGGTCAACATGGATAAGAGGTGTATGCTTTGTGGATGGTTAAAGTGATCTTTCTTAGGTCCGAGCTGACCTAATTTATGTCTTACATGTTTTGTTCTGAGGGCGAAAGAAGTTTTGTTATGAGCCAACAAGCTATTTTGAATTGATTATGTATACACCCAATTAGGATGACCTAATTGATGTATGTAGTTGTAATGATATATATATATATATAAATATATAATATGAAACACATTTGTATTGAAGATATATATGTTTGATATGTGACAAGTATAAGCAGTGAAGCGTGACAGTGTGATATTGTGTGAAGTTGTAGGTAGTTGTTGTGAACCTACAAACTGGTGCAGGATTTTGTATTTGAGAGCTTAATTGGAACTGAACTCAGCACATAGAAGGTTTATTCATCAATTCATCTTGTTGGAAGTGAGCCACACTCCCCTTTGTAACCATTTCAAGCTATGAGCCTTTCAAGGATAGTGTGTCCTGGAAGTGTACCCCTGTAATATTTTATGACCGGTTATAATATATTGTGAGCTAATCTTTGTCGCGGTTTTTCCCATTCTAGGTTTTACACGTAAAAACCCTGGTGTTCATGTGCCATGTGATGTTATGATTCCTTTCATGTTTTTTGTTTATATTTGCAACTAGATATGTTTTAATTATTGAATGGTTAGCAATTAAATGGTTTAGTAGAATATTGATTCATCCTCCCCCTCTTAGTATTTTGGGTGTTCAACACCCAATTCAATGAATTCTTAAAGACCAACACTACATGGTGGAAAGTGCCAACTAAAAAATATTAAGATTTCTTCCAACTACAATGCCCTTTTTCATGTGGGTACATTATTTACAATATTACACAAGTACTAAATGATTTAACTAGAACTAGGACTTACAAGGTTTGCAACACCTAGTTCTAACAACATGCTGGATCACTTATCACCAGCTAATCTATTACAAATGAACCACATAATGGACTCTAGTGTTCAAATTAGTTACTCCTTCAATAAGCCTTAGCCTCATTTCTAACTTAACACTGTTGTGACCATCTATGACACCAAAATAAGAATTCCAAGCCTAGTCTCCCTTCTATCCTTGGAATCCCTTAGGATGAATCTCCTCCCAATAACATAACTCCAAGAATATATCATAAAGGGTGACTTTCTAGCCACCCTCCATCTATGAGAACTAGGAGGTGTTTTGGTCTACATCCCATTAAGATAAGATGTCACTAAAATAGTTTGTTCCACTTTCATCATTCTCTCCCTCAATTAGTTTAAGGTAGTCTTGTGTAAACCATAGTATACATCAAACTTCTAACTACATTATAATAAGGTAATCTTCTCATATCCTCCATCTCACTTAAAGAAATTGGACATTAAAAAAATAAATTTATCCCTATTGTAATGGGAACACATATTAAATTGCAATATAACATGTTAAACCTCTTCAACACTGAGTTCACACACTTACTTTAGCCCAACCATTTTTTTTGTTCACTTTATCTCTTTCGATCTCCATTCCCAAGATGTACATGGCTACTACTAAGTCCTTCTCAATCTATACTAAAATTAAAACTTTAATTCATAAATCAAACATTCCCATTATTGAAAACAATATATCAATATATAACACAATAATGAGAATATGACCATTGTCCATCTTATGGTAGATGCAATTATCTGATTTAAATCTCATAAATCTCAAAATAAAATAAAGGAATAAAACTTTTGGTATTACATCCTAGGAGATTTCTTAAGACCATACAAATATTTCTTCAACTTATATACCAAATTTTCTTTACCTTTCTCAATGTAGTGCGAGTTGTTTGTTTCATATAAATCACTTCCTCCAAATCACCATGAAGGAATTTTTTCTTCACATCCATCTACTCAACATCAAGATCATACCTTATAGCAAGAGACAATAGAAATAAAATGGATGTCAAATTTTCCACTAGGGAAAAAATATGACCATAATCTATTCTCTCAACCTGAGAATAACCCTTCACAACTAATCTTCCATTGTACTTCTCAACTCTACCATCAAACACTATTTTATTAAAAAATGTCGTATGATTTAGAAGATAGCCATATAATTGTATTTAAAATAGTTCGTGAAAATATCATCTAACTCAGATAAGTAGCTAAGTGGTGATCAAGTTGTGATCAAGGGTGGTAACCTGAACAAGTGATGATGTGTGGTAGCATTAAGGTCAAGGCTTAAACCCCCAACTGACAATGACCAAGGGTGAACCTTCAATGTGATCGCTTGTTGGAATTTTAACACCAAAATTTATAAACTAGTGGTTGAAAACTAATTCAACAAAAAATGTAAAATCATGCATGATATTAGCCCTACCCCTTTACACATTGTGAAATAATAACCACAAAAATCTTATAATTTTCCACCACTACTTTTTTTGCCAAAGTTCAATGAATGCGCCAATTTTTGTACACACTACGTAGTGATGGTATAAAAATTGTATGGTTGTATAGATTCCATATAAAATTGTACATTCTTGCAAAAAATTTAGCATCATTTTCAAGACATCAAAAAATTGCCCTAATTTTTCTAAACTCTAATTTCAACATTTGGACAAGCAATCTTAAGGTCTTTGGACATTTTAGACACAACAATGATGTTTGTTCTTCTTCAGTATGCATTGTTTGAATTCTCAAGGTTGAATATCTCATAAAATAGACATGGTATTACAAATATGGTGCTTTGATGCCATGTTGGAGTTGATATTTGAACACCACAACTCCCAAAAATCACCTACAAACAAAACACCCTATCATAGAAGAGAGAAAAAGCAACTAATTTGATATGAAGCTTAAGATTTTCTATTAATGTAATAATAAAATATTGATTATAATATACAACAAATTATCCTTGATAAAGGATAAATAAACCCTAGACGAAACCCTAGGTGAGAATTAAATTAGATCATGGCATGTGTCCTATTCCTATGAGTTGAGACAAAAAAGCACATGACCTAAGTAAGCTTAAGCATGCTAGTTTGAAAAGGGACCTAATAATCATTAATAAGGTGATTACCTTTTCACACTAACATATTTAATGTCTGTGCTCTGTAGGGCAAAGGTGATGAAAACTCACATATCAAACTATGCCACTTGGCTCCATTTTGAGAATATATGGTCCTTATAATAAGTATAATTGGGATTTCATGGAGATCAAAGCTCTCCTAGACCTAAATACCTTCTTTTAATGATGGTATCAGCTGGACTATCAAAATTATCCCAAATGGTCACATTGCTCCTATTTTTGTTTATTTTATTCTTGGGCTTCCAAATTATGTAGGGTTTTGTAAATAGTAATTTCCACACTTCCAAAAATTACCCTTTGTCAATACTCAAAATTCATTTTGATAGGCTTTAATTATGTTGAGGGTTTACTTCTATTGAGGATTTTTTTTGGGTTTATTTATGTTAAGTGTTTATTTGTTTATACAACTATTTCTATGATTTTATGTTGAGGGTTTTATAGTTTATATACAATTCTCTATACAAATGTAAAGCTATGTATTGTACATAGCTCTGCATATATGTAATATAGTGTATACTTTTAACTATTTAAGAATTGTATATTTATAAAGACTTGTCTAGTTGTACATACTTCTACATAGTTTTCTACAAATATACAAAGGTGTAAATATTATTTATAGTGTTTATGTTTATAGATCGTATAGTTACTTTTGCTAAATTTTTGACATGATATTTGTCTTTATAAATATTGTTTCCAAATGTATATACTTCTATACAAGTTAATATGCAAACTTTATATACATATGTATATAGTTATGTGTATATATTATATATAGATAATATAACTCTAGCTCAACTTGTAGAATATTCTTTGTTGCAATAATCTCTCATTTTCCCTCAACTATGAAGGCCTCACTTGGCCTCGTGTCCTTGTGCATGGCATTGTCATTTAAAGGCTAAATTCCTATTATTTTATATATAACTTTGAGAATTTATTATTATCTACATATATGTATACCTATATATAGCTATAGCAATTTTTTATTAAATACAACTATAAGGGTTTTTGTTACATTTAGGTATTTATATTTATATATGTAGTTCTCTACATAATTTTAGAGTTTTACCTGCATGTATATAGCTATGTACTTGTATATACAACTTTTTATACGTGTTTACAACTATCTATATGACTAAATATGTAAATATAGCTACATATAAGTGTTTATATAGTTGTTGATACATATTTCCAACTTGGTATGCAAACTTGATATGCATATATACATATAAATTTGTACCTAAAAGTTTTAAATCAGCCTATTTAGCTGTGTTTCTTAACACAAGTGCATCATATACACCACTAAATATGGAAATCTACTATGAAGTGTTTTTAACAAGGTGTCATTATTGGGATATTGTTATTTATGTTTGTTATTACCCAAAGCACATAAGTTGTGTTTGTAAGCATTCCAAATGTGTGACTAGTTTGTACACGATGGAAATCACAAAACAATCAATGCAAGAGAAGTTTGTAAGGACATTACTTAGGTTCTGACCCACTAGACTATAATTGTTAATTCATTTTTATGATAGTTTTATGATACCTTGAGTACCTATATCATAATCAATGAGAGATAAATTATTTCTATAATAGTTATGTAATTTCATAAATTTTACTCACGATGGACTTTCCCATAGTAATGAACACTTGCTAAAATTTGATGGGCATGTTAGTAGTGACACTATAAATAATTGACAAAGTGAGTGGCTTGGGGCTTGCCTTGGTTACATATAAGTGTTTTAAAACTTTAATTAACTCTAAATCCTACTCCATTAGAACAAGACAATAGTGGAGTATCTCAACATCATAATTGGAGACTCTAAGGCATGATTTGACAACTTTGAGTAGCATAACATTTGACACTTAGAACTTACATTAGCAAATAAGGGTTGTGTTTTTAGAATAAAATATATATGGCCCCTATATCTAGTTGATATACACAATCACATTACTCAAACTCAAACATTCCACACATGAAAAGGTGAAATTACTCATGTTACAAACATCATACAATTATTCAGGTGTGGTGGTGAAGTAATTCAACCTACTATTGACAACAATGATCAAGATTTAGATCAAATGCACATCAAGTTGAATTTTACCTTGAACTATTAGATCTAATAGTCAAATCAAAATTTCCTCTTTCAAAACCCTACTCACCCTAACCTCTCAAGTATCCCATTTCGAAAGTTGTTCAACCTAGACTAAATAATTTGAGCCACAAAAGATTTTATCTCAATAACTTTAATTCCACGACCAATATCAACCATTTATTTTCACCATTACAAAATTTTGGCCTCCTCATCTATTAAAATTGTTTGTTGCCCCTTCCATTGGTGTGGGTATGGCCAAGCAACCACAACCTCAAGACGCTAGGGTTTCATTCACCACTTCTTCACTATAACCCTAATGGACAAATGTTTGTCCTCCACATACGCAATTGTTGCTTTTATGTCATTATTCGTCTAGTTAGTTGTGTAGAATTTTGTAGATATTGTGTTAACATCATCTTCTTCCATCATCTCAACTACTAGTTCGAGAGCTAGATCAAGCTTTGGGGAGACCAATTTTTAAACAATAACATCAAGTGTTCTTAGGTAGTTGGTGTCTCTTCATCTACAAATTCTATGAAACTAACCTTCACACCCTTAGTAACTTTTGCTCTTTGTATTCTACATGCTCTCTTCCCCTTTTTACTTCACGCATAATATTTACTAAACCTACCAACTAATCTTCTTAATTTGTGTTGTACCTACAAGGAATTTGCATCATAGAAAACATTAATAACAATATAAATAAATAAATCTCTTTGCAAATCAGCAATCCCAACCAAAAAACATTATATTGTATTTCATAGTTTTCAAGATGGGATGAATTACTCTTAATGTTGACAAAAATGCACACATGCCTTTGTAACTATATGTATGTATATTCAATTGCACATATGCATATATATAGTTGCATAAGCATTTATATAGAGAAACGCTACACACATATAGGTTTATATATTTCTACATAGATTTGTGTGCAATTATACAACTATATATATATATATGTGTGTGTGTGTGTGTGTGTGTGTGTGTGTGTGTGTGTGTGTGTGTGTGTGTGTGTGTGTGTGTGTGTGTGTGTATACAAACAAACATCTATATATTTATAAAAAATTACATTAAATTTTGTAGACATGTCTTATGTGCACAATTTTACAAAAAATATAATATAATATGACATAAAATTATAAATAATAGATATGTATTTTTATATTTGCATGAAATGTGTAGAAGTATATACAATTGGGCAAATGCCACCATGTTTTCTTGTTACTTGCTTATTGTGAACATAGGTTTTATGTAGTCTTCCCCAAGTAGAAATAGTTTGCATTATAAAGTTAATAATTATTTCATGGTAACTATTGATCTAATTTCCTCATTTGAAATAAAGACTAGTTATAGAGGGGTCATAAGAGTTTGATTCAAGGCAAATGATTTGTCACAACATAATTCATTCTATTGAAGTTTGCTAGATATGGCAAAGAAGTACAAGTGTATATACTTGTATATAGGTGTCAAAATTGTATATTTACTTATTGACTCATATAGACATTTGTATATGTAAATGCAAAGTTGTATATATAAGCACAAGTAGTTATATACATGAATGAACAAATCTGCATTTGTGTTTATACTCAAATAGACAATTGTATAAACACAAACAAATGTATATAGAGAGGTATACATAATTGCATACATACAAGTACAACTTTATATTGGCATAGAAATCTATATATGTAGGTACATATTTGTATATAAGGAAAAAATCTCATAGCTATATATGGGTGTACATATGTCTATGTGTGTATTTATAATAGGAATCCCTCATATTTGTATATAGAACAATAATTTGGCCTTTAAATAGCACTATTGTTCACAAGGACATGAGCCCAATTGAGGCCTTCATAGTTGAGGACAAAGAAGATATTATTGTAAAAAAAATCTATGATTTGTTAGAGTTACATTGTGTGAGTGTGCACGCTCACATGTGTACGTAAATTTACATATAAACTTGTATTAAAGTATGTACATTTGGACAAATTTGTATAGATAAATATCATGTCAAAAAAATAATGGAAGTAACTATACAATCTACAAGCATGAGCACTATAAATAATATTTGCATCTTTATATATTTGTAGAAAAATGTGTAAAAGTATGTATAGCTACAACTCTATAAATAATTTAAGTGTAAATTTTAGAACTTGTATTTTTTCATATTACAAAAAAAACCAATTGAGAAATTAAGAAATTTTATTGCATTGTATATAGAAATATGAAGGCTATCAAATTGTATCACTTCAATAGAAAACTATGTTAACAATAATTGAAGAGATTTGCGAGCTATTAAACTTATCAACTAAGAGGTGCACCTAACAACTTCTAGAATTTACGAAAGATATACACAAAGCACCTAGAGCAAAAAGATAATGGATTGCCTTTTGAAATGGATGTGTAGAGAATTTCCCTCTTATGGATTTAATGTTTTATGAAATATGAATGCAATGAATGAGAGTTGTTGAATTTTGAATTGTTACTGTAAAATAATATTACTATCACTAAATTTACACTTAAAATGAAATATAAAATCCAAGATGATTTGTTTTCAAATCTAATAGAACAGTCTTATGCCATAAAATGTTTGTGTAAATGTCTTTATTAGTTGAAAGATGTTAAGTGAAAGTGAGAGCAAGCATGAGAACATGTCATTGACAACCCATATAGAGGATATGAACTTGTATTTATGGTATCTACAAGACCATAAAGTGATCATGGAGATGTCTCATTTAAACCTATTTAACTTTTGTCCCTTCTCAAAAAATGCGGTTACTGTAAACATTTAAACATGTAATTAATTTAAAGAATTTCTCAATTTGAACAAGTCATCTTTGATCAACTATAATGTTATTTATTCTATTCACCTCGAACGATGTAGGTACACATACATGTGAACATACATTGGTGTATTCGTAAAATTTTACTATGATTTTTATTTTCAACTAATAATTCTTTTAATGCATTTAACTAGGGAGGGGCTATTGAGTCTTCTCCCCTAATCTTATTGAATATTTTTAATTGTTCTTTTATTAAACAAAGTGTATAATTACTAAGAGTTCTTAAATAATAAAAATTAAATCAGATTTTAATTCTTTTAATAGTGATAAATAGTTTATCTTTCGGCATATATACACTACCCCCTCTTCAAATTTGAACTAAAAACCCTTATAAATTATACATGAAAAAGTTTAATATTAGACACGATATAATTTTCAACCTTTATCAATATGGCAATGTAATCTCTATATTTGGATACAATAAAACCAAATATGACACACGTTGGGTTCTTGAAACAAAAATGGAATTACTGTTTTAATACCTAATACTAAGTCAATCTACAATATTGAACTCCATGTCCGAGTCCATCAGCAATTCTTCATGACATGTAGATCCATATTGTTGACTTTCTAGAGGATCGGGAGCTATACAACTTTCCTCTTCTATAAATATTTCTCATAACATCAAATAAAATTATTTCCTCCATTTCTATAATTGTTTGTTCCTCGACTCATTCTATGTGGGACTTCAGATAGTCTAGTCTCCTATTCCACTCATGAGATTATTTGGAACCCCCATTGATGGAATAAACCATTGAATTAGTTATGTTAGCAGCCATCATGCATAACATAAAATTATTATGACTTTTGACTTCATATCACAAGGATGCCAGAGAAGTGAGCATCGTGCACTTAACTAGTTTGTTATTATTAGCCAATTTCCTGTGGGATGTCAAAATGAACTCGCTATTGTATTCTAAGATTACATAAATAAATAAAAAATGAATTAATAATAATGACTGAACGATATGCAATATAATTCCAAGTGAAAATAAAGTCATTCTTGTTACAAATATTGTACGTTGTGTTGATAGGAAACTATGGATCAGATAAGGTCCCCTCAATAACATGTTACATGCAGTAACAAATCTCTTTACATTTGACTAAAAGAACAGGGAAATAATTATACAGACAGAAAGCATATCGGTCCTTGCAGAAGACCGCAAATTTATTTCAAGTTGACTCGATATATTGTTGCATCACCTTGTTGCTCAATAGTTAAACAGTTCATGCGGACAAGCAGAAGCAAGAAAGGTTTTGCCTTTGGACCTGCAAGATGAAAAAAATTGAGCTCATATTGTGATGCACCAAAAGAAAAAGTGTTCCAAAATTTATATACAATCATTGAGAGTATATCTTCAGCATTTCAATTCATGGAAATAATACCAAAACCAAGAGGTTCCAAATCATCTTGGTCAAGCCACTCTGCACCGTTCTGATCACCTCGCTTGGCTCTTCCAGACAACAGATTATTTATTTTATGAATTGCATCATCCAATTCCTGAAAATAAGTATCGAAATATTGTAAGGATAAAAAAATTCAGGACAACTAAAAAGACTTTTCACGGATAAACTTTGGGTTTTGGTGTAGTAGTTTGCAATTTTATGATTAACGACCCTCTAGCTATATATTATTTTCCCATTATAATCCTACACTTTACATGCAAATAACGGAACAACAGACTTGTATGAACCTTAGAGCCCAAATTTAATATGTGATTATTGAATATTTTAGTCTGATTACATCCAAATAATGGAACAAACAGACTTTTTGTATGAACCTTAGAGCCCAAATTTAACATGTGATTATTGAATAATTTAACCTGATAAATTATTGCAGAACTCAATTGAATATATAGTATTTTCCCTTAAATTCAAAATTTCAAATATAGGAAGTAAAAGGTTAAAGGAAAATTGGAAAAATTGCATCTGGTTAGTAGGCTTGAAGTAATTAAGGAACAAAAAAATTCCTCTAGAAAGGTGGAAGAGAGAATAAAGTAAATGTCATAAGGCAAATACGATTAAATACATCTTGATAGTAAGCATGTAGCAATTAAAGAACAAAAGCATTCCTCTAGAAAGAGAATAAATTAAATGTCAGGAGGGCACATGAGAACTATAAAGAGAATCTCAAAACTAATCATACTATAGGACAAATCATACACAAATATTACCTCCCATGAAGCCAAACCTCTTAACCATGAGGGTGTTTTATCATACTCTTGTTTGCTGACCTCTAATAAACAATCAGCAACACGTCCATCTTTAAATGTCTCGGTGTTTTCTATATTTGCTGCTACCAAAATACGTATCATAGTATAAGCTAATTGTCATACCAGATAAGGCCTCCCCACCTCCCCCACAATAGTTAACGAAATATTGAATATTAAATTGGAAGCTAGCCTCTGTAAAAAGAGCTATTAAAAGTAGACAAAACTCTGCTAACCTGTTGTGCTCTGATAGCTATCAATTGGATGATGTGCATTCGACAAGACATCTTGGTCATTCCAGTGATATGTATGTGGTTCCTTGTCTTGATGTTTGATCTCTTGACTATATGCATAAAAATGTTAGTCAATACTTTATAGCATTTCTCTTTTTTTTTTTTCAAATTCTAATAAAGAAAAACGTCTGCACAATTTGGACTTGAGCATCATGTTCAATGTATACTTTGCACCTACCCTTGTTGTATTGGCAGATCACACACCGGACTACAATTTCCTGTATTTGCTGAGGAATGCATATCAATTGAGTAAGGTTAGCATTCAAGCATTTAATAAGTCAGAAGTTGAACAGAATAAAAGTGGGCATAGCAAAACCAATCACAAACCTTCACGTGCTAAAGTAGCAAGGCATGCATCTGAAAGACCAAGGTCCTGCAAACTTATGGAATCCTCAAACCTTGGATTGTCAAGAAAAACATAGATGTCTAGCATTGTTAAAGAAAAATATACACCCCATTGTCACGTACTGTGCTAAAAATTAATTTTTACTTTTTTAGATTTTTCAACTAACAAAATCATCCTTCGTTAAAACACATTATTTTAGATTTTAAATAGGTAGAGGAAAAAAGAAGTAATTCGTAGTTTACTAAAACTTGCAAAACAACTTAGTGCTCCACTAACATGTATAGATTAAAAAATAAAAAATGTATCACTTAAATCATTTGAAACGTAGAAACCTGTCTATTGAACAGGGGGTGCACCATCTCATAAAGATGATATACATGAAGGCCTGTCATTAAAACCAACAGAAGAATCACTGGTCAGCTATGCTCTTAAGAAGGGATATTTGGGCATTTGTGGGTGTTCAACTGAAATGTAAATAATCAAAAGAAGGTACAATATTCGAGAAGATTTAGTCCAACAGCTTGTTGAATTATCTTCTGCTGTCTTCAGAGGGAGCTTTCCTCTGGATCTTGTACCCATTAACATACATTTGTGTGAACCACACAAATTGAGGAAACGCCCTGCCTACATAATTAATTCATCTTGAAGAGACAGAACACAAGAGTCCAAAAATAGTACATAATTCATTTGTTTTCTGATCACTAACAGATTGCATGTTGCAAATAATATTTGAAAACTTAATATCAAGCTATTAGAAAAATATTTAGAAAGCTCATTGACCCATGTATTAACAATTCCAGATCTAACAAAAAGGATACATAGGATCATCTTCAAGAACATTGTTGCTGCAGCCCCTTGCAGATGCTGATGTAAATGATAAGAAAGATGCAGCTGGCGTGCTTGTCTTGTAATTGGTTATCTGTGTAAGGGTTTGACTTGTAAGAGTATGATTAGAAAGGGTTTCCAGCTCTGTAACCTTATCTTCTCTTGGACTATTTCCCTCAAAAGGAAAAGGTTCTTCACTCTCATCAATATGTGCTGCAAAACACACCAGATACAATAAATCCACTACCCTAATATACAATGTCAATTTGAGCTTACACAGTTGCGAAAGAACAAATTGAAATTGTCAAACAAAATCATGAAAGATGTGCAACAAAATTGTCACAATGGTAGTGACGATGAATGTACACAAACATATGCAACTTGGATCTGGCATCACACGGCATTAACTCATCCCTCAAAGAGACCATAAGACCAACATCAGCATTCCATCCTTTCAACAAGTACCAAATGAGAATGCACATGAATAGTGGAGGCAGTTGCATAGAACCAAATAACTAGCCAAACTACATGCATAAAATTTGGTCTTAGACCTAAAGTGCATAACCCCATATTAAAAAATTGCCCCTACAAATAAGTTAATAACCTAAGGTACAAAATACCACAATATTCCTACAAGTAATAAGCCCTTACCTAATAAAAGTAACATTATAAATCCACAACCACAGGAATGAAAATGTGGTTCCAATCAACCAATTACAGAAATTTTAGCAAATTTCTAAATGTCCTACAATTTGTAGAAACCTAAAACCTAAAAATATCAAATACAACCTTTTTTCCATAATCGTATGAAAAGTGGACTTTTTTGCTCTATTCTAAATGTCCTATAATTTGGTGTTTGAATATTTAGTTTACATGTATATTTGTGAGTGCTCTATACTTTGAGATGCATGATCATTCTAAAATTCGTGTTCACTTTAAATTGGAGGTAAAATGTAATGCTGAAATACCATTTTATTTTCCATTTTGTTTTGTACCCATTTAAGGGAGTGTCTTAATACATTTCCATATTGACAAATAGCATAATTAATGAAAGTAAAGTCCCTTACCCTATCTCACCCACTTCTCTCTTGGGTGCATTCCTATATGCTTATCCCTTAACCCATCCATATGTTCACACACCCCATTACATTCACCCCATTCATACATTCATACATACACATGCTTCCACATTTACCCATTATCTACTTTGATTTGGCCCACGGTTGAAAGTCCATTGAAGCAAAAAAAGTGTGATTCATTGCAAATATTTGTGAATTGCAAAATTTGGTGTTTTTTCGCAAAAGATTGCAAGTTTCTAAAAAATTGTCTACAACAATTATTTCACTTTTTTTTCTGAATAATCACAAAAAAATTGCAATTTCATCTTTCAAATCATGTGTAACTGTATTTTTTACCAATTTCTCACCATTTGAGGACCAGTTTGAATTCAGCAAGCAAATTTTGGTCTAAAAAATGTACAAAAAGTGTTTCATTCAAATCAAGTGTAGAAAAATGTGCAAATTATAAATGCAAACGATTAATTGCAAAAGGTAGAGTTTTCATTTTACAAAACATTTTAATTTTTCATATGTTTGTTTTTTATATCTTTTTACTTCCATTTTTAACTTTATTCATATTGCCATAAGTTTTAAAAGTTTAGATTGTTAAATTTCAGTTTCTTTTAAATAATAAAAAAATAAGTTAAAAATACCATTAGTTATTTAATATTTAATATTTTATTATTAGTTATTATTATTTTTGGCTTGGTGAATTATGGCCAATGGGACCACACCTTTAAGTAAATAATAATCAAAAACTATGTATCAACCCTATAAATAGGGGAATTTAGGAATAACAATAAAACTCAACCCACACAATGGGAGAACTTACATCCCTAACCTCCATACACAATTTAATCTAAAGACTATCTTAGGGGTAATTTAAGAATAACAATAAAACTCAACCTACACAATGGGGAGAACTTATGTATTTAACCTCCCTACTAAGAAAGCCAAGGAGGGCAACCAATCTAATCCAAAGATTATTTTGCCATTAAATCCTATTTTCACATCATACCATTACGATGCAAAATCATCAAACACTTACCATATCTAGCGTTCCTTAATGACTTCTTTCTTCCTTTTACCATAGTACATTGAGTTGGGTTTACTTTTGAAGGATTCTTGATTTTAGACCTTTGGCATCATGTAGACACCCACTCCAAAGATGACTCAATGACTTGTTCCTTCTCATTCGCAATCTCAACATTTTGGGAGAGTATGCCACTTGATATAGGGTTAGTTTATTCAAATCTTGGTAAAGTCAATCACGGCTTTGTCCCTAGCAATAGTACAAATATGTTGGCAGCTTAGTTCAACCCCTTTCCATCAAGTTGTTTGCTTTAGAGGTTTTGCTTTGTCTTTTGCACCTACACACGATGCCTTCTTAGTCCACTATTTGGTTCTAAGTTTTGGAGCCCACCTTAGTTCCAATTTTAGTAGGTAAAGGCTTGGAAAGGTCCATTTCCACAAGAATTCATGCAAATACAAAAGAAAAGCAAAGAGTGAAAGAGTGATGGAGAAAAATATTAAGTTCAATGAAAGGCAGCCAATCCTGGCAGCTCTACACAAAACCATGTTAGAAAGGCAAAATGAGAGCACAATAACTCAAAAATTATTAACCAAAATTCAAATTACCACTTGAGGCAGATAACCCAACCACAAGGCAATACAATGAACTTGTAGTTTTTTTAACTCCTTTGCCTAGTCATCACAATCCCACACAAGATAGCAGAAAGTTATTTTTTGTTCTTTTCTCTCACAACCCCTATTACCTATGTTTTTATCTTCCCACATATTTCTTCCTTTTCATAGAAAATATCTACCTTCAATAAATGAAATGACTAGCAGCCATAAAGGCTCAAAACCGATTAGGAATAGGCGAATGAGATAAGACCCTATCAAAAAGTTGCAGTGAATGATAACACAACAATATGGAATGGGGAAATGAGGTAAAATGCCTAGCAAAGAATGGATGAATAGTAACCACTAGTCAAAGACATCAAGTATTAAATACCAAAACTTCACTAAATTGCCCAACATAAAGGCATTGTAGTTAATGAAACCACAACCTAACCAAGATAACCCAACAAAAAAGATTAAACGCCCACCATGCGAGCCCCAATAATAGTTCAAAACAATTAGAAAAAGATCCCACACAAGTGAGAGAACAAGTTGTACTTCCAACTCGGAACGAAAAAGAATTAAATCACACAACCTCAAGGAGAACGTCCAACAATTTGTCACACCCATAGAGGTGAACCCCAAACCTAATAGCGACTAGCAAACACACTAGAATCGAAAAAACAAAAAAAACAAAAATTAACGCTAAACTAAAAATTGGCAACCATTATTTTTGGGTGATGCAAGATTGCAAGTGACATGGATGCTCCTACACCAAACATGGCAAGTCAATGGAATGTTTCATGAGTTTTGCAAGTCATGAACATTTTACAAAATCTTGAGCTATAGTTTTATACTTGACAACCTCAAAAGCATTCATCCAAGTTGTTTCATCTACTACCTTGTTCTACAATTTGACCAATTATTCCTTGTATTCCTTTCCCCTTGTTTTTTTTACTACTAAAGAATATATTACTATTTCAACCTCATCTCATTCCTTTCCAAGCAGCCATTGCACCCATTCTTCCTTTGAACAATCAACATTTGCACCTTCTACTTCACAAGTATACCCTTCATAATAACAGTACAAAACAGCAATATTGAAAATAGGTGAAATACCCACACCTTCAACAAGCTCTATCTCATATGCATTGGATGTAAACTTCCTTAAGACTTTACATGGCCCAATTTTCTTCTACTTCAACTTATTGTAGGTGTATAGATGTCAATTTGCACCCCCCTTGCAAGTTCTCCTTTTACACCCTTCACCTTAGAAAAATCAAACCCGACAATGTAATTCCACATCCTTTGTTCGTACTCCATCAACTTGGCACATGTCCATAGTGTCAATGGGGGAATTTCTGTTAGGGACGCATGCGCAGTGCACAAACGTTTGCACAACACACTTCCATCCTAACAAGATTCCTGCCTCTAGAATCTGCAGAGGCATTACGTTCGCCATTGGGGCTAAAGTGTAATGTATCTACACCTCCCAACCGACCTTTGAACAGTTCTTTCCCACCCTAAATCACCTTCAAATGACTATCTCTCATTCTCATTCACTCTCTTTACACATTCTTGACAATTCTAATGCTTTTACACAACTCTTGAGCATATTCTTGCAACTTGTTGGCTACTGGCTGCACTATCAACTCTTCCATCCAAACATCACAACATTCTTCACATCTACCATAGAAGCTGCAACTTGGTATCTTGCGAGACTTCCTTTGGTGCCACTGCGGCCATGTCGACTCTACCATGGTTGTAGACTTGCATTCCTCTCTCATTGGCCTTGAGTGCCTTTGGTCAAAGGTGGTATTTTTCATTTATTGTTGCATTGTTGTTGGATTTGAGTAGCATGGTGCTTCTTGTAGTATTTGGTATCCTTTCCTTTCCAACATACTTTCTTTATCACATTTTTATTTCTCTATCTGGCTGTTCGTGGAAGTGGAAACACCAATACGGGGGTTTGACTGTGGCAAGCCCCGAAACAGCCCCAACATTTCTCCCCGCTTTGCTATGTGTAGGTACTTCGTTTGTGTGGAGCTTGCGAGAGAACTAGACCCTTCGTGAGTTGAACTCTTACCCTTCTCGTTCTGGTCATTTCTTATAGCATCTCTCTTAATATTTCAATTATTCTGTCATTTCTTGTTTTCGTCGTCACCTCAAACTTCAATAGCTAAGCTGTTAGTAGGTTTTTAGAACCTTTGATTGTTCTTTTTCACTATTTGTCTACATAGATGACAGCACACCTATGAGACGCCAGCGAGCCCTGCTATCATCCTTGTTGCACGCTATTGTCCTCTAGTAGAGAGTTGATGGAGTCGCAATTTGGGTTCCCAAAACTTGCTTGCTTAGTCCAAACATAACTTTCGGGTCAGTAGATTGATAGAAGTACTGAGAGTGCTCTTCATTCTCTAACCTTAAAAATTATAACACTTTCCTAAAACTTGTTCCACTTGAGGTAGATTAGGGCAGCCTTCAACTCTCGGCTCTTCGTGACCTGGAGCCACTGAGTGGTCGGTCCCCCTCTACATTTTGGTGACCTTGACATGAACATTTTGGTTCCGTTTGGTAGTGTTGAAAGACCCTTCCCTTGTATCCTAGGGGTGTTGTGGGTGTGAGCATTACAGGGCACCTAGCATTGCAACCCAACCTACAACCCTTAGTGGCCTAGTTGGGAGGTTCCCTAAGCATTGCGAAACAAAACCTTGAGTGGGTCATTGTCTAATTGTAAAACCCTTGGGGGCTTATGCGAAAGTTTTGTCTAGTGTACGTAAGGATGGCTTCCTTTTACATCTACCCATCCCATCTGCGCAGCCTGCAAGCAGATCTCTCGCTATAACATTTACCTCGCAGGATCTGCCAATGAACTCTAATAGAGAACCATCCCCTTTGTACATTCCCGCATGTATCAATGGGAATACCATAACTAGTGTTCTCATTGACCCTACATGTTGAGTGAATGTTATTACAAAGAAAATCATGTTACTAAACTTTTTGCATAAGGATGGATATGACGAGTCTAGAAGCACTATACATACACACAATGGGCTCTCCATCACTCCCATTGGTTGTATCACCTTGTCAGTCCTGGTTGGGCCCAGGATTGTGAATGCACTCTTTGACATCATCCCAGGGTTTGTATTGTTTAGAGTGAAACTAGGCATTCCCTGGCTAGTTTCCATGAATGCAATTCCCTCGGTAATTCATAAGTGCTTGAAGCTTTCCCATGAGGGTTTTGTGCATGTAGTCCACAACACCAGTTACAAACCGACAATTGCACATGGGGGCTACTCACTTGATCACTTTTGGCTTACCCCTATTGGTCTACTCCCTCCTAGGACGGACCTGTTGTATCGAACTTATGTGAAATACAAGAGTGGGGGCATAATGCCAAAGGTGAGATACCCTCCTTCTCCATTTGCCATTTCGCATAGAGCTTGCCTGAAGGCAAAATGTGAGGCTGCCCTAGCCGCTTGAAAAAGAGAAGAGAAGTCTACTCAGGGCTCTTCTTCCTCCTCTTCCATTGTCCCACCCGTTGCTTCCTCTCGCCCTACTGTGGCGCCATCGATTTCCGCTCCTATGCACTTGTTTTGGAGTTTGATGGTGCCCGCTTGGTGAAAGCCCAAGCATTCGATGTTTCAACTTCCCGTCTTACCCATGGTGCCTCGGCCCATTTTGTATGGTAAGGGGAAGATTCCCCATGGAGCATCCTCTATGTATCAGCCTCTACGGCCTCCTACTACTCCTACCTTTAAGATAGTGAATGGGAAGAGGCCCACCGTCAAGGCACTCAAGCCTGCTCCTCCCACTGTTGTTGCATCATCTTCTCCATCTCTTCCTCCTGTTTCCGTCCAGGAGTCCTCCATCCACCGAAAACGATTGTGGTGGATACTCCAATGGTTTAACAAGAGTCTTTCATCCCTTCTCAAGCCGCAGCCTCTAGCTCCCAGAGTCGTAGAAACCACCTTGTGCTTGAGCGCAAGCGTCGAAGGAAGGCTCTAGCCACTAAGCAGGCCACCTTGCAAAAGAAGGAAGAGGAGCCCGAAACTCCTACTTCGGCATCTTCTATTGTGTCCTCTTCCGCTCTTCCTGCTTTAGTTCCCTCCGCTTCAGTCTTGCTCTCGGCTCCCCCTACAAGAATGAATGATCCTCACCCAAAGAGGGCGTAGGTATTCATTGCTCCTTCGGTTGAGCCTCCCCTTCTGATGTCCCTTCCGAACGTCCCACCCTTTTCCAAACGCGTGGACATGTCGAAGACCTCAATGGTGTTTGTCGCGGTTTTCTCCTCTTCCTCCTCATCATTTGCTTCATCCATGGGGATTTCACATCCTCAAATGAAGCGAAAGATAGAGGACGACCCTGCTAGCAATGGGGTTCAAAAGAAGGGTTCACCTTCTTCAGAGGATGGTTCTACATTGGCTTGTGTCATTCTAGTGACGGAGAAAGCCTCGACATCCCCGAAGTTCATCATTGCTCTCAAATCGTTTGGTGAGTCTAGCAATGGATCTCGAGCGCCACCCCCAATGTCCGCTAAGTTGACACATGGCACTCCTATAAAGTGCATGTTCAACTCTGTAGATGATGTCCCGACCCTATCGACGATTTTCGCGAGATCATTGATGTATACCTCACAAGAACTGAGTGGAGAAGACCTTGAGGGGCCTTCTTCCTTGGCTCTTGTTGCAAGAGGGTCGAAGGGCACCCCCCTTGATATTCTGCCCTTGCAGACTCGTCCACCCTCCCCTTCTAGTGATCTAGATTGGGAGAATGATGAACTCTTGGTTGATGAGGACTAGGGGGCACCTCTTCTTTATCTGTAGACTAGATTGTGTGGGTGTATGTATTGTGTTCCCCCATGCTTGTTTTATATGTTCCTGGATGACCCTTGTCACCATCGTAGGTGCCTGGATACAAGAGTATTTTTATGTCATAAAAATTCTTCTATTTGTCAAATCATTCTTCTCTTTGTTGTGTATTGATTTTCGACAATTGGGGACGATGCATAGTGTTGGGGGCATTTAGGCCTCCCTTCCATGTTGACCCAATTTTTTTTATTTTCATCTTGTCCTCATGTGCCTTCTTCACATGGTCTAATATAGTAGGGGGTTGATGACAATTCATTTATATATTATTATATCTATTTATGTAGAGAACCCTGCTGGTTCTACTTCAACCCCGGATGCTTAAACTGATTTGTTTTGTGTTTTTGAAGGTTTTTGATTTTTTTGTGGTTTTTTGCTCATGAAGATATTGGTGCGATTTTGAAAGAAAATGCTTGCCAAATTCAAATGAAATACTACAGTGCTAAATATGAAGGAATCCAATTGATATATTGATGCCAAATTATTTATTGTTCTTCCAAAATGATTACAGTTGTGATCAAACAACATGCATAGTATAAAGCAATAACATTTATTCAAAAAACTTGGTTATTGCAGCTGCCAATAATGGTGAAGATTGAGTACGGCAACCCTCAGAAAAGCCTTCTCCAGCCTCGAGATTGGTGCAGACTATCCCAGAGTTCAAGGCGTCCCATCTGGTGAAGGAAGAAGACCAAAAAGCAAGGCGTCCAAGCTTGTGGAAGAAGTACGGCCTTAAAACTGAGAAGTACGGCCCTAAAACCAGCAATGAATAAATCCGTACCACCTTGGGAAATGTGCCAGATGTATAACTAAACCAGCCACTCAAGAATATCACTCTCTCCGGACGATTATTGAATCAAACCCTGAATAATAACTTCATAATAAACTCTGTAATAACTTCTAAATGAAGCTATTCAACTGGCAAGCAATAAATCAACTGATATTTCATAGCCTCTGAACTGCAAACACTGAAGATGGCTCGTTCTCCAATGCAGAAGAAAACTAAAACCCTTGGCTTCATTCTCTAAAGAAGGAAATGGCTAAAATCGATTCTCAGATGCATAATGAATGAATTTCTCTCAAAGAAAACTTATATCTCCTCAATTAGGTCGATTTCCTTCAAAAGCATCATTTAAATAAAACTTGAATTTCACTTTTAATTCTTCAATAGTTTGGGCGCCCTTTTAATTATAATAATTAATTAAAAAGTGGCCCCTTCTTCATGATGGTCAACCCCTTCAATAAGTCACTTAAGTTATAATATTAAATTACATTATAACTTTATAATATAAGCTTCAATTAAATTAATATTTATTTTGGCAAATAAATATTAATATCTCTCTCAATATAAGTCCAACTGACAAACTATCTGAAGCCAAATGATAAGTGACTGAATCTGCATATGACCAGACCATACTACTAAAAATAGTAGGGGTGCTCCGGTGAGTGTCTCCACTTACTAAAAATAGTAAGTCAAGCAAATGATGTCCAAAAGACCCCGAACGAAAGCCAAACTGAATAATTCTGATAACTGAAGCCAAGCCATGCCTCAACAAGACCCTCTATCCTCCATATTAGCCTACGAGGGCCACATAATAGGCTAATCTCAAGTACTAAGAGATGTCAACTAGAAGGGGACATTACAATTTATCTATATTTATAAGCAACTTTGACCCCGAAATTTCAAATCTCCCTATCTCTTGTTCATTATGTCATTGTTTGTCCTTTCTTTTTATCGTCCTCTCTTCTTTGCTTGCTTTGTGATGTTGTGGTGCTTATGTGTTGTCCCTCACATGTGCGACAACACTACCATGGTTACATCTCGTTATGTTCTACAGGCCACAACATCACCTCCATTCTTGTTTTTCACTCCTTAAGATGTCACATGCCTTTGTGCTTGGCACACACCATTCTAAGGTGGGGCTCTCATATTGCTTCAATTTTCAAAAGGTGCATTCAGTGGCCAACGAATCCCTTCTTGAAAATCTCTATTTTTCAAAAATTGCATTCCTCAACAAGGACCCCTAGCAGAATATTTTTCCTTCATCATGGGTTCGTGAAAAAAGAACTTGAGAAACTTTCCTCCAAGGAGGAAGCAAATTTTCCTACAAGGGAAGTTCTAACTTTCCCCTTGCAAGGGGGCTTTCTTCCTTTCGAATTCCTTGATGAAGCGAAACCTTTCAAAAAGATTCCTTGATGTTGAACTAATTTGCGAAAAATACTTTCAAACGACGTGTCCCTTGAGTGGACCCTTCTTCTTTTGAAGGGTTCTCGAGAGACCCCTTTGAAAGCTCTTCCTTCAATAGTTGATTGTCCATGTGAGTGTCTACTTGTCTACCTACATGGCTTCTTTTTGATATCTAACATGTTTTGTCTATGGATCAACATGTTGCTTTGCGGGTGTGCCTATGAAGTTGCTTTCCAATCCGTCTCTACGAAGTCCCTCACATCTAGCCTCCTTCAAGACTGAGCACCTTGGGGGGGCCTTCTTTGCAAGTTGTAATGACCCCTTTCTAATGGAAATGCTTAAACCTGAAACTTGCATTCAAAGTTTTTCTCAAAGAGACATTGTAAACGTTAGAGATCAATAAATTTCAATAATAACATCTAATAAGATCAAAGATGGTATAAAGATTTCCTCCTTATCACTCTTATGAATGGCTCTTCTATATAATTTCATAAGTACATTAGGTAGATATTAAACGTTTATCAAGATCCTAGAGATGATATACTATTATACCATTTATCATAATAGAGTCATTATTACTTATAAGGCTCAATAATTGCTACAAGCATCAATATTAGATAGTCGGGGATCATGTATTATACATATGTATATATCTAAATATATACTTATCAATTGTTACTTGCCATTCTAATTCTCAACATACTTATCCAGCCTAATATATATACAAAAATATTTTCATACATCCTAGTGTACTTAATATATTTATCAAATATAGACAATTAATATCTACCTTTAATTAACATAAGCTTGAAATCATAATCTAGTTCTTTAAAGTCGTGAATTATTCATTATTACATAATTGAATATAATACATATATATATGTATAACTATTACCAATTAGTTCTAGGCTTACAACACTCACCCGAACCCAACATATTTACTTATTGCACCTTATCATCAATCAGTATGTGGTTATATACTCTCTATATTTATATACTTATTTACATATTATCTATATTATATATATTTATTTCTTATTCATTGAAACTAATATGTATATATAGATTAATCATTACCAATTGAAAATATACACCTCATGCTTCTGTTAAATTAAATCAAACTGACTATACATATGCAAATCAATATTAACAGATTTCATAGAACCCAATCTCTCTCTCCATATATATATATATATGAGAGTAGACATGTGCAGCCTAACCCTTATATATCCTTAATCTATTGCTAACCATTCATTGATTCACATTTTTCTACATTGAATATAAATAACCGATGGTTCTTTTGCTACAAGTCAAAGTTACTTACCTCCTATTGATTGCAATTTAAAGAGCCCGTTCCTTTTTGGCTCTCTCTTTTTCCAGCGATGACTTCTACCTTCAGCCACGTGATTGATTCTTTGGTTCTATTCAATGGCCTTCCTTCCTTGTCAATTCCTTTGTCAAGAATAGATTCTTCTTTTTATTCGATGTCTTCCCCTCTCCCTTTAGACTTCCTTTGACCCTTCTTAAGTACTGATAAGAATTATTCCTTTGATCATGTCTTTTTTCAAAAACGTTGCCACCTTGGAAGTCAAGCGATGCTCTTTTCGAAGGGTCGCCTTGGTCTATAATTGCTGCATGGGTTTGATAGTGGAATTCGATACTCATGTTTGTCTCATCTATGACTGCTGACTAATGTATTAGTCTTATTTGTGATTGCTAGCTACAAAACTATAGATTGTATTATTATTTCATTTCATAACTATAAATGGTCAATATATAAATATTATTAATATGTTGCAATCTTCTATATTGATATATTATGCTTTTCTCATTAATGTATATTATGATTATAATATATTTCAATATTATACTTAATATTTATAATTGTAATATTATCTTTGATAATTATAATTAAATAGTTAATGTTATGTATTTTATTTATTTATTTATTTGTATTTCCATATCTTACTGTTATAATTTTGAGGACATGACACAAGTTCGAGGACCTGTAAAGCGCTTTCATCTTGCAAGATCTATTCACCGTTGGTCTGCGAGCCTCCGATGCACTTTGTTCAACTCTCTTCAAGACCGAGTACATGTGGAGCCATTTGCCTGCCCTCCACTTTTTGAGTATGGCAGATTGTAGTCTATTCCCTTGATGATTCAGGTATATTTTCTTGGAACTCTTTCGACCTACTTTACCGAACACTCATTGGCACTCATATTCACTAAAGTGGGGGCAAAATGTATAGTCGTGAATTCGCACCCCCCTTTCAAGTTCCCCTTTTACACCCTTCACCTTAGAAAAATCAAACCCAATAATGTAATTCCACATCCTTTGTCCGTACTCCATCCACTTGGCACCTGTTTGTAGTGTCGATAAGGGAATTTTTATCAATGATGCGCTTCTATCCTAACAAGATTCATGCCTTTGGAATCTACAAAGGCGTTACATTCGCCATTGGGGTCAAAGTGTAAAGTATCTGCGCTTCCCAACCGACCTTGGAACGGCTCTTTCCTTCCCTAAATCACCTTCAAATGACTATCTCTCATTCTCATTCACTCTCTCTACACATTCTTGACAATTCTCATGCTTCTACACAACTCTTGAACATATTCTTGCAACTTCTTGGCTACTAGCTACACTATCAACTCTTCCATCCCAACATCATAACATTCTTCACATCTACCACAAAAGTTGCAACTTGGTGTCTTGCGAGACTTCATTCGGCGTCGCTGTGGCCACATTGACTTTGCCACGGTTGTAGACTTGCATTCCTCTCTCATTGGCCTTGAGTGCCTTTGGTCGAGGATGGTATTTTTCATTTACTATTGCATTGTTGTTGGATTTGAGTAGCATAGTGCTTCTTGTAGTATTTGGTATCCTTTCCTTTCTAGCATACTTTCTTTATCACATTTCCATTTCTCTATCTATTCGGTTGTCCGTGGAGGTGGAAACACCAATACGGGGGTTTGACTGCAGCAAGCCCCGAAAGAACCCCAACATTTTTCCCCACTTTGTTTTGTGTAGGTACTTTGTTAGTGTGGAGCTTGAGGAAGAATTGGACCCTTCGTGAGTTGAACTCTTACCCTTCTCGTTCTTGTCATTTCTTATTTCATCTCTCAATATTTCTATTATTCTGGCATTTCTTGTTTTCATCATCACCTCAAACTTCAGTAGCTAAGTTGTTAGTAGGTTTTTAGTACCTCTAATTGTTCTTTTCACTATCTATCCGTATGGACAACAGCGCACCTGTGAGACGCCAGCGTGTTGCACTGTCGTCCCTGTCGCACGTTGTTGTCCTCTGGTAGAGAGTTGACAGATTCACAATCTAGGTTCCTAAAACCTGCTCACTTAGTCCAAACATAACTTTTGGGTCAGTAGATTAATAGAAGCACTGAGATTGTGTAAAGAGCCCAGCTGGCTCCAACTCAAACCCCTATGTAAACTACTTGTTTTTTGTGTTTTTGTTTGTTTTGAGAGAAATATAGACAGAAGTAGAAGGGGCACACAGCATAAAAATGCAAATAATACTGAAATTCAAGAAATTATTGAGCAACTGCAAGCTTGATTAAGATATGGCAATACATACAAATAGATTACACACAAGCAACGTACCCGAAAACCTCTAGAATAATTAAATAAGAAAGTACAGAGTATGCCAGGCAAAGTGTGTTGAAATTGATGAATTGCTACCTTTGGACCTCAGATCTGCTTTCTCCCACGTGGTAGCTGGTGAAAAGGAGCTGAGAAGGTGGAACGCCCATGAAGAAGCAAAGAAACAACTAGAATGCAAGGCGTTTTGGCCTCCTAGTTCACATGCCCTTCTTGAAGAAACACGCCTTTTGCACGATTTGGTACGGCTTCCACAAGAGATGGTACAGCTTAATCCTTTGCAACAAACTAGAGCTGAATGAAAGATGGAAATGGCGACTCAAGGAAGAAACCCTCTCCTATAAATGAAAATTGGTAAAAACACACAAAGTAACTTTGATCAAACACAAAAGAACTTCTAGATGAAGCTCCCACAATGGCAATCATTCAACTAGTGTCTCACAGCCTCACAATCACAGATTCAATGAAGAATTCTCGCTCTTCAATGAAGTTTTTCTTGAAACCCTTGTCCTCCGACAAAATCACAGAGAAGATAAAAGTTGCAATCTCAAATAATCATAAGTGAGGTTGACTTGCAACCTTTTGCCTTATATCTCCTCAAAAGCACGGCTTTCAAGAAAAGCACGCCATTTGCCTTTGTTTTAAAATACATTTAAATGTATTTTAATTCATTTCCATAGTTGGGCGCTTTAAGTGATTTAAATATCACTTAATAAAGTATTTCATTACTTTATAAAGTATTAAGTGGCGTTTTACTTTATAAAGTCAATTTGACTTTATAATAAATCATTTAAGTTAATTTAATAACTTAACCACCAAAATACCTATAACTCCTTCCCAACTCAATATTTTTTTGTGCCGTCAAAAGTTGGCGAACACTAAACTCCATATGCCTATACTGAAACCAATACTGAAGTGAAAGGGGTGGGAATGGCAATACCCACCAAAACGGTCACTGACCCCCTAACTAGATCTTGTCAGCCCATGAGGGTCCAAGAAATAGGCTAACTCCACTGCTCCTGAATACTGACTAGAGTGGGGACATTAAAATTGCTCTTCATTCTCTAACCTTAAACATCATAACACTTTCCTAAACGCTTGTTCCACTTGAGGTAGATTAGGGTAGCCTTCAACTCTTGGCCCTCCATGACCTGGAGTCGTTGAGTGGTCGGTCCCGCTCCTCTACAATAGGTCCCTTGAAGAAATGTTTCTTTCCACAAATGAGCTAACACCAAGTTCCTGAAGAACGCACAAGAAATACTGAAGGGGGGGGGGGCGAATCAATATTTCAAACTTTTAAAAATCAAAACCATATAAATCAGAAATTTGAGCATTAAGAGCAACATAAAACACCATGAACAAGATGAACACCAGGATTACATGGAAAACCCTTTCGAGTAAAAAACCACGAAAAAATATTGTTTTTATTATCTCCAAAGGGCACCAACTCTCCTTCAAAGCACCAACTTCAAACTTCTAAAATACAAACTTCAATAACAAAAACTCCTTGATTCAAAACACATAAACTTTTGAAATAGAGGATAATCAATACTTCAAATTTGAACACAAGTTGAACATTATATTGTAGCACAAAGACAAAAAATGACTCCTTTAACTATTTTACACACCAAATGGAAATCTGCACCTCAGAATAAAAGGTTCACTCCATTTAGAACAAGAGAACCATTTAAAAGAAAGCATTCAATGGTCAGAAGGGAGTTTGAATTGCTGATGATATGCTTTAGATGTTATGCCAAACTCCTGCTATAGCCTTTCCATGCCTAGCACACCTCCTAAAGTCCACTTGATCCTTGTAATCTCCACACAGGTTGAATATGTGAGCTCACGTCTTGCAACACTTAGTAGTTTTTGTACCTAGAGACTCACGTTCTTGTTGCCTGTGCTTATACGCCCCTCCATACTACTCACATGGCTGCTAAAGAGATGCAATGAAGGTTCTGAAGTTGAACAAATACTCGCCCTTTGCATCAACCGACTCAACTCACATGATGAGAACCATCGTTCGCTATCAAACTCATAGCTTTTTAAATATGTATAACCTAAGAATACCAACAAATAGAATAACTAAGAATGCCTCACGTCCTCCATAAAAGGCTAACTCAGAACATCCTATTCATAGTCGCGATACCATTACTAACACAAAGCCTAATCAAAAATATCAATAATAATCTTGAAATAGGTGAGCCACTCCTATACAAGTCAACGACTAAAATACAAGCTTCTAGGAGCCCGCTATAAAAAGATAATATCTCTAAAGCTTCGCACGATGCCAATAAGAATAATAAAAGGGGCCACCCCATAACATGAAACCATCCAAATAAGAGCTGCCACAAATGCCTTTAAGAGATATAACAAAAATATCGCTCAAATTAGAGTCAAAAATCATCTTGAAGATAAAGCCCAATAGATAATATGTGGAGAAATAACGGTGCAGAAAGAAACCGTTAATCAAATAAAGAGTCACCCTTATTATAATTTGAAGAATGCAATTTTTTGAGCAAATAAAGGCAAGTCAACTGCTAGCCAAAGAATAGCCACTCCATATTTAAGAACCACAAAGATCATAAAGAAAAAAAATATAAGGCATGGTAACTGAACCCATGTAACTCGGTCTTCATGCATCTCATATTTTATATCGCACAGTTATACAAAAGGACTAATATTAGCCGCCTCAATATATTCAAGATATCGCACAAAAATTGACTAGACGCCACCATAAATATAAGACTGAAGCCGTCAAGAAAAAACAAATGAAGACAAGCGGCCAAGAAGGAAGAACTTTCATTAAGTCGTTTTAATAAGAGGAATTGAGCCATAGTAAACATATAAAAAGTCCAAAGTAATAAACTCTAGCCGCCCTCAAAAGAAATTGACCTTTTGAAAATTCAACTGCTGGCAAGGCAAATGAATGGCAAGACTTTTCAACAACTAACACCATGTTGATATGGCACTAAGTTGACAAGGAGACAAGCAAGTAGCTCAACTAGACATGCAAGTAGCTCAATCAGCTCAAGTAGACAAGCAGGTAGCTCAAGCATACAAGCAAGCACCCCATATAAACATCATTTTAAATATAATAAAGATCTAATGAATAATCAGCAGCTTGATATTTCATTCCAATTCTCTTTTCCAAAAAACTAAGCATAGAAAAACAATGTACCTTTGACATCAATGACAAAACATTCAACAGTTCCAACCTAAAAGTCTTGTTCCCTCCCCTTGATATTTGCATCTTGCTTGTACTTAGTTGTATTTTTCTCTAAATCCTTCTTAAGTTCTTGGTACATGTATATAATCAGCAAACTCCTCTACTAGAGCTGTTTTTTTACCCACATCAGCAATATCTCTCAAGTTATCCATCCCCTTGTCTTGTACCCATGCACAATTTGGAAAGGACTTTGGTTGTACTACTATTAATTGATTTATTGTAAGCAAATTTTGTCTATGCCAAGATTGTTAGGAAAATTAATGTTTACATTATATTTGAGGTGTTAGTAATTATGTAAATGTAGAAAGGTAATTACTATTGTAATAGTGATGTTAATAAACAACTCGCTAATATAGGTTTGGATGGTTAGTCGTATATATTGTTGAAATAACAATATATCACAATAGTTAGTGGTTAATGTGTTAAACCCGTGAATGGTATTCCGAGATATTTGTTATAACACCTCCCTATTAAATAGGAGGTTGTTTGGCTATGTAAGTGGCTATATATTAGCCATGTACTGAGTGTTGAATAAAAGAAAGATATTATCATGTGTAAAAAATTTGTTTAGAATATGATCCTTTTCATTAGTAATTAGTTGTGTGAAGATGCAAAAGTGTCAAAAAAAAAAAAGCAATTGTAATTGGATGCACTTTCGCTTATACGCAACATCCACTTTATGGGGGCATTATACAACTAAGCCTCAAAGTCAAAATTGCTAAGTAGCAAACCTATTGGAGGATGGCGGGATCAAAGATTGGAGGTCAATTAGCGACTTCTCGTCAATCACCCACAACAAGGCCGCGCATTAGGTGTGGTGACATTTTTTTTGTGTATTTGCTTAAGTGCTCTTGTGTGGTGTGAATAAATGGAAATTTCACATTGTGGCGGGGGGGAACATAACATCAATGTTCCATTTCCATTTCAAGCTAAATCAGCTAAAGTCAAAGGAAACTTCCAGTGGCAGTAGCAGTTTTCTATGCTTTTCGAGGTTGAGTGGCAGTGGCAGTTTTCTATGCTTTTCGAGATCGAGTGGCAATGGTCGACAACAATGACTACAATTGAGAACATTTGGTTCTCATAGATGTAATGTGAAATCATTCCCTATTTTGTTTTGTGTGAGTTGCATTTCCTATATTTTCCCCTGATGTTGGAGAAATATAAGCACCCTTGTAATGCAGTTCATGGATCTTGAAAGGGTTTGTGGGAGGATCCAGAAAAACCACATGAGGTGGACAGATGGTGGAGGTTCCTGTTCACGTAAAGGTTTATGGTAAGCCTGTTTAAAACCATGGAAAGAGAGAGCCTTTGTTTGGATCAAGGTCATGAGTCGGTTGGACATGCCACAGGGATGAGCATTCTGCAAATGGAGTGTGTGAATGTTTTTCTACCATGTAAACATTAAGGGGGGGAATGTTAGGAAAATTAATGTTTACATTATATTTGAGGTGTTAGTAATTATGTAAATGTAGAAAGGTAATTACTATTGTAATAGTGATGTTGTTAATAAACAACTCACTAATATAGGTTTGGATGGTTAGTCGTATATATTGTTGAAATAACAATATATCACAATATTAGTGGCTAATGTGTTATACCTGTGAATGGTATTCCGGGATATTTATTATAACACCTCCCTATTAAATAGGAGGTTGTTTAGCTATGTAAGTGGCTATATATTACCCATGTATTGAGTGTGGAATAGAAGAAAGATATTATTGTGTGTAAAGTTTTCTATCTACGTTTGCCCAAATTCCCAACAAAGATCAAATCTCATTGAGTGGGCTTCTTTCCAACCAAACATCTCAACAAATTAACCAAACTTCTATTTGACAACTTTTGTTTGCCTATTGACGGCTTGGGGATGATAAGTTGAGTTGAAAGTTGAAATTCAATTTGGTGTTTGATTTCTTCCACAAAGTGCACCAAAAATGAGCCACAAATTTAGTCTCTATTTGAGACTATACTTTTTGGCAATCCATAAAGTCTATCTCCTTAAATAATAATGTGACAATGTGCAGCATCACTCAACTTTTTATATCGAATAAAATGTATCAATTTGGGAAACCTATCTACTACCATATAAATGGATATATTACCTCTTTGAGTCCTTGGCAGCTCAAGAACGAAGTCCATACTTAAATCCTCCCATGCCCTCTCTAGAATAGGTAAAGGCTACTATAACCTAGTAATTTGGGACTTGTATGTTGCATATTAACAAATTTTGTAGTTTTGCACCATATTCTTCACATCATTACCCATATTTGCCAGTAATAACTTTCACTCAATTGTGTCAATGTTTTGTCTACTCCAAAGTGTCCAACTAAGCCTCCAGTATGTTTCTCCCTATTGTTACCCGAAAATTTAAAACTTGGGAAATTTTAAAATTTTCAGTGCATTCCCGTCTATGCCCTTGAACCTACTAAATCCTAAAAAATGATTATTTTGAAAATCTATAAAAGCTGGTAGAAATTTCTCTTATAGACATGATCCTATCCTTATTCCACTCAATCGGGCCAAGTTTCATGTGAAAAGGCTCTACCGTTTGCAAGATTTTTAGCTTCGCTTTTTCCGTTGATGATTCACAAACAAAGTTAAACTCTGATTTTCGTGTTGTTGGAGATGAAAATATTTATGGGTTTTGCTCAAAAGAACCCAATCCTCTTGCTGTTCAAATTTCAAGCAAAACGGAGCTGGTTTGTGGAAGATATGAAGGTTTTCATTTTTCGGCCAGAGCATAATGTTGTGAAAGGTAATAGATGCATTATTTTTGGGAATCATTCCACGTCATTGGATCAGTTTCTAGTGGCATTCAAATGTTATAAGGAACATTTTTTTCTAAGGTGGAAATTCGGACGAAGTCATAAAGTTATCTATCATCCTATATTTCAAGAGTTGGAAGATTTAAACATTGTGATGAGAGACTTTATTAAAGTCCCACCAAAGATAATTTAAATTCCGTATGAAATTTTGAAAAGGCCCAACACTATGGTTTAAAAGGTTTGAGAATTTCATTTTTCCTCAACTCTTACCCAAGTCAGGAAGTCGGGAGTTTCCATAACTCCATAACTTTTAGCAGAAGGTTTGAAAGTTTGTAAAAAGGTCGATCTCCAAACAAGCACATGAGTTGTTTGATAGAATGCCTTTGAGATTTCATCGATTATGCACCAAGATGATTCGTTGAAAGGCCCAAGCCTCATGCATTTGATGAGGACGACCTTCCTTTGTCTCAATATTTGCATTCTCACAAGAATGGATTTAAGAGGGAAAAATCACCTCAGAAAATGTAAGGGAAAGAAAGAGGTCAGAATCCAAGCAGCTTTACAGCAAAGAATAAATCTCTGGAGAAAGTTGAGAATGGTCTTCTTCCAAAGGTTGTTACTTGTGAACAATTGGTTGGATGCAAACGGTCCCGTGTGGTTATATCTGATGATGAGTCAAGTGACAATTCCAAAAAGAGCCATATCAATCTACATATGGAGAAAGACAAAGATTCAAAAACTTCCATTTTAGAGCTTCAAGATAACATGTCTGCATATTCTTCTGAAAGCATGTCATCACAAGCCAGAGGAACACAAATTTCTCCTCCTGTGTTGGGAGAGACTTCAGCTAATGGTAATTCTGGAAACAGTAAGGAAGCTACAAAATTATCAACTTATGTGCAAAATGGAGTTGACTTTTCCACTAGGTTGGTGTCAACGAGAAGTTTAGATAGTTTAATCTCAGTTAGGATTGGTGAAACCATCATTACAGTGGATCTAGGGGAACCACATCAGTATGACTTGAAGACAATTGGTTGGCTGAAGTTAAAGGTGGTACAATAATATTGTGTACGAGTTTATAGCAAGAACAAATCTTTAGGTTTGAAGCCTATTGTTCAAGAACTAATTTACAATGGTAGTACTCATATGTCAAATGAGTTGGTGAAAGATCTTATATCCAGCCTTAGTCCTTGAGATAATTTAAATTTCGCATGAAATTTTGAAAAGGCCCGACATTTCCACTAGGTTGGTGTCAACAAGAAGTTTAGATATTTTAATCTCAGTTAGGATTGGTGAAACCGTCATTACAGTGGATCTAGGGGAATGACATCAGTATGACTTGAAGATAATTGGTTGGCTAAAGTTAGAGGCGGTACAACAATATTGTGTACGAGTTTATAGCAAGAACAAATCTTTAGGTTTGAAGCCTATTGTTCAAGAACTAATTTACAATGGTAGTACTCATATGTCAGATGAGTTGATTTAAGATCTTATATCCGGCCTTAGTCTTGGAGATACAATTGATGTTGTCATTAACGGTTGGGCTCAGTTAACCTTGAAAGAGCGAGTAATGACAATTACAGTGCTTCATACGTCTTTTTGTGGGATTGCTCTTCATGGGGGAGAAAAGCTTTTCAGTGACTTCATTTTACATGAAGGCCTCCTTTAGTTGAATTTGAGTGGGAATCCACTTGGGGAAAGTGTTAGTCTTTTTTTACTTTCCTTTACAATTCAAGGGGTCAATGCTTTTGGATATCTTCTTGGAAATGCAAAATGTCATTTGAAGTGTCTGATGATAAACAAATGCAGCCTTGGTCAAGCTGGCGTTCTCAAAATCATCAAGGCATTGCCAAAGAACTGTTCACTATAAGAACTTGGTCTTGCTGGAAATACAATTGTTGGGGATGATACCATCTTTAACATTGTTGGTGGAGCTGATAGGACAAGCACAACATGCTATGATGAAGAAGTTTTGACTACCAAGAACAATCATGGAGAATATTCAGAAATTAGAACTGGAGGCAAGTCAATACGAATTGAAATCCCAGTTGTCATTGAATGTGTGGGATTTATAGTGTGTGAACAACAATGAGTGCTTCAATCTAGATGGCCAGATGTGCCATTCAATCCCTACATTGTTCAATTGTAATGGTACATGTGTCATTTCTTTGAGAACGCCTCTAGAAATCAGATTTCCCGAGTCACAAAAATGTTCAGTGGTAAGTTTGGCACTATATCAAACATCAAGAATAGTGAATCATCCATGGCGGAACATTAAGACTTATTCTCAGGAGGTAAATTCCGAAACAGTTGTCACGTGTAACTAGAAAGAAGATGCTCATTTATAAAGTCCAAAAAAATTATCGAGCCTAATTGTAAATGCTAAAGTTTCCTCCAGAGACCGAAAGAATAGGCAATGTCCACGAAAACTAAAGCAGCAATAGGAAAGGAAAAAGAAAAGCAAGGAAAAAGGCTCTATAATTGGCAAGATTGCCAGTTTATGAAGGATTCAGTTTATTGTATTCTTGTGACATGGCAAGTGGACATTGCCCAAAAATGTTGGTTGCTGAAATACTCATTAAAGAATTGCCTTTCCGAGAAGATTAATCTACATAAGCCGATGAGGATGATTTTGAAAACAAATACATCAAAGCCTGTGGAAGGCAAAGAGAATTCCAAGCGTCACTCTCAAAAATAAAAGAATTTTTCCAAGAATCAATTAGAGAATTGGAAGGATTGAAGGAAAAGTATTTTCTTCAATTTAAAAAATATATAAGAGAGGAGATTTTCAAGAAACCGTTACTAACAGTCAGGGTGAAAATATAAGGGAGTTTTTCTCATTTGGAGGAGGATCTTTTTCCACTATTCGGGAATAGGGGAAGCAGGGCAGTTTTCTTTTCTTTTCAACTCAGTTTGTTGTACAGGATGTTGAGATTTTGAACTCATATTTTTGCATTGGAGAAATAAAAGAAATATTTCTGATATGTGTATCTATTAATGTTTTCTTTGATTACGAATGAACTTTGAGTCTTTGTGATCATTCTTCAATTGTTCTATCTGTTATGTCAGGCTGTATGTGTGTTTATATCTGGAGCTTTGAATTCAGATTAACTCATCTGTTGAGGAGAAATTCTGTTGCTCACTCATTTCTTGGTTCTCACTTGTGGGTGTGAGATAAATGAACTTTGTGTTGTTTGTTTACATCCACTTCATTTAGATCAATCTCTCATGTTTGTAGGTGTTAGGTGTGCCTTTTCTGCTTTCTGGTCAAAAGCATACTCTATTTTCATTCATTGCATATCTTAAGAGGCAGTTATACTTCTAAAATTTAGAGGAAAGTTGTCAATCCAATGGCAACTTCTCCAACTATTAGTGTTGTTTGTTCTTCTTTCTGGGCATCTTGAGTCATTTTCTACATTTATTTTCGAAGGACAAATCTGTTAACTAACACTCCCTTAATAGTTTTTTTCATAGATCCTAAAGGTATACACAAACACTTCCATTGATCGACAATCCTATCTAAATCAAGTAATCTAACCATGGTGTCTTGTTTCTACCTACTGAGTTCTTGCATGCAACCCAGGCTTCCTTGAAATCTAAATCATTTTCATAGAGCTCCTTCGTAGTATCAAAACCAGCAACCTTTATGCTGGTTTCATTTAGCAACAAGCATCTTTTACTTAATGCATCAGCTACCCAGTTTAATCTACCACTTCTATGCTTCAAAACAAAAGAATAATTTTGAAGGCATTCAACCCATTTCTTGTGTCTTTGATTAAGTTTACATTGACTATTTATGTGTTAAAATGCCTTATGATTCGTGAATAGGACAAATTCCTCTTGTAGTAAATAGTGCCTCCACTTCTTAAATGCTTGTATAACGGCACAAAATTCTTAATCCTAGACTAAGTACTTCTTTTTAGCTTCATTCAAGTTTTTACTAAAGTAAGCAATGGGTTCACCTCCTTGACTCAATACTCCTCCAATCATTGTCCCTCTTGAATCACAATCTACTTAAACATTTCATCAAAACCTAGCAATACTAAGATAGGTTGTTTTGTTACCTTTTCTTTGAAGAAGTGAAAACATTTTTCTATTGTTGTTGTCCACTAAAACTCATCCCATTACCTTTCATGTTTCTGAAATAGGTGCATAAATGCCACTTAAATGCCAACTAAACTTTCTATGGAAGCTTGCTAAGCCATGGAAACTTGTTGCCTCAAATGTACTTTTTGGAGATGGCCACTCTATAATGGCTCTTACATTTTCTAGATCCATTCTCAAACTCTCTTGGGAATTGACAAATCCCAAATACTCTAGTTGATTATTCATAAAACTACACTTCTTCAAATTGATCAATAACTTTTTTACGCTTAATCTTTGCAAGGCTAGCCTCAAACATTCCTCTATTTTACTAAATATCAAAACGTCATCTAAATAAACAATCACAAACTTACAAAATGAGGGCTTCAATACCTCAATCTCATGAGCAACCCATCCTTTGATTTGAATGTGGCCTTCAATTCATCTCCTCTCTAACCTAAATCTAATTATACCCACTCTTCAAGTAAATTTTGTGAAATATTTGGCTCCACTTAAACAATTCATCAAGTCATCATTCAAAATAATGAAAATCAATACTTGACTATTATCGCATTGATGGCTCATGAATCCATGAATACACACACATGCACCATTCACCATCCTTCTTGGGTGCTAATACTACTAGTACTCTACACATGAGCTCAAAAATTTCCCTTATTAGCCCTTTATCTAACAAGTCTCAGAACTGCTTCTTCGCTTCCTCATTCCTTATTGGTGTCATCCTATATGTTGCCTTGTTTGCTAAGCTTCTCCAAGAATTAAATCCATGTGACTGCTAAAACTTATCATAGGTGGTAACCCATTCAATAACTTTTTTGAAATAATTTAACATGTTCTTGCAATAATTTCTCCACTTCTAGTGAAACTTCATCTTCTTCCCTTGTTGTCTTAACTTTTACAAGTTCAAGCATAGTTTGCAAACTCAATGAGTCATCGAGTACTCACAAGTTTTTTTGTTCTGCGAGTACTCACAAGGTTTACCCACCAAGTTTTTTTGCCGAGTTTTTGGCAAGCAGCCAAGATTTAACAAAAAATCAATATTTTTTCCACTTGACTCGCCATGCTAGCAACACATCAAAATTGAGGAAAAAAATGGGCTAAACACTCGAAAAACTCTGTTTTTTTCAATTTTGTCTTTATAAGGAATGTTTTTTGTCTTTTAAAAACTATGAAAAATGGTGTGTGTTGCCCCTCAACCCCATTGGGGATGTTGCCCCCAAACACCCACCAAACTCATTTGATACATTTTGTAGCTGTATTTTGAATTAAAATAAATAATTAATTAAAAAAAATCAAAATTTTAGTTTTTTTAAATTGCTGAGTTTTTTGTCAAGTACTCTCCAAGTCCATGTCTTCAAAACATGGGTTCAAGAATAAAAGAATAACACGTTTTGTCCACTTTTATATCTTTTATAAAAAGATCCTAAAACCAAACATACCTTTGGACTACTGTTTGCTTCCTCTCCTCTATCTTTCAATGGGCTCAACATGAATTATTTCCCATCCTTTACAATGGTGTAGGTGTTCATCTCGCCATCATGTACAACACTCTTATCATATTGCCATGCTCAACCCCACAAAACATAACAAGCATCAATGGGAATAATACCGCACAATACTTCATCAATATACGCACCAACCTAAAAATCTAGTAAATATTGTTCACTCATTAGGCGTTGATCCTCCTACAACCAATTTGTTTGCACTTCCATTGTCAACAACTCTACAACATTTTCCTCTAACCTTGCATATGATCTTGAATAGATTCTTCCTCTATGTGGGCTCATGCTCTTCCATCCTTGATTTTAATAATACTCTTCATCATGAGAGACTCTCCTTGCTTCAAATATTTTGTATGCTAGGGTGATACTACACTCTTCTTATCAACTTGGGCAACGTGATTTCTTGTTTCACTCATTCTTCCACAATCCTAGTATGATTGTGGACATTTAAAGGCTCTATGACCAATCTCCCCACATCTGTAATAGGTGAATCCTCTACCTTCTATGCTCCCATAGTATCATCTTTCTCTTGAGGAATTTCCCCTTCCTCTTGTATCTTGATTGAAATTCTCAATTCAAGAGGTGCTAGATTCCCTCTCATTTGTATGTTCTCTATAATGATCCCTAACTAAAATATTCATATAAATTACTCATATCTGAAAAAATGCAATGAAAATCAACCAAAACATTCATAAAAAATACTTAGATTTGAAACATCCACATATAATAAACAAATCTAAATACATAAAATGGTTGGAGCAAAGTAATTCATTCACACATTTCATACAAATGATTACATAGGTATGTTGCTACAAATAATTGCTAACTATAATGAGTACACAAATATTCTAAAAATGACCAAGTTGTTAAAATATCCAAATATTGTTGTAGAACTCCCAGTTGAAGCGCTAATGTAGCCTCCATATAAAGTTGCCCTCCAAAAGCCAAAGGGCTTTTGTCCTCCAATCTCCAAATCCAAGGGTTTTTGTCTTTAGATCCAATAGTTGAACACGAGTGCTCAAACTAGGGTTGGGGTTTGTTAGTGTGATGATAAAGGATTATCCAAATTAATGAAATTTGTTGGATTATATAAGAGTTGAAGGCCTAGCATGGGCCCAAACATGTTGAGAGTCATTTGAGAGTTTTCCACCATTTACATTCTAATTTGGGCCCATTAATGGCATCCCTAGTTGGCCTTGAAGATTGGTGAATTCCTCTATTTGAATGGCAAGGTTTTATGAAAGCACATGTCAAAAGGCAAGGGCCCACGGAAATGATTACCAACAAAAGGAACAAATTATACTCCATAGGCCCAATGTTGAGGGTTGAAGAAATGGGATTCCAACATGCCATGATGCAATACAACAACAATTTGAGGATTCTCATGCTAACATAAGCAATAAGGTGGGGGATTGGGGATTTAGGGGTAAAAGTACATTGTCAACACTTCCACAAAGGTAGAGTATCATTGACAACCTCAAAGTTTTGAAGAAGATTTTTGAGTCAAGAAGTTCGGGTCGGGGAATCAAGGTGCTAGGTGAATGGGGAGACAAAAGTTTGAAGGCCCACAAGAGAGAGGGATGCAAGTTGTGGGGGGACGAGGTATTAAGGAAAGGCATGCAAGTATGCAGAAGTTTGAAATGCTGCCCAAAAACAAGAAAGTGACTCAAACACTCTCATGCATAGGATTAGGAGAATTACATTCTCTTTTATCATCATTGAATTGTATTGTTCCCTTGGAGAATCTCCCTCTTCCTCTTGAGTTACTATGTTGTTTATTGGCCAATGTCTCTTCTACCTTTAAGGCATATTGATAAGCCTCCTCCACTAATCTTACTTGGATCATGTTGATGTCATCTTGGATTGACATTTAGAGCCTATTGATGTATCTTGCAATCTTTTTGTCAACATCTTCTACATGGTTGGCTCAAATATTGAGCTTATAGAACTCCTTTGTGTAGGACTTTACAATCATCTCCCTTTGTTTCAATTTTTGTAATTGCTTCAATAGATTCAATTGTTAATGCACCAATAAGAATTTTTCCCTAAATTTTGTAACCATTCAATCCCACGATCAGACCTTATCCTTTCTCTCCTTTGTATATCCATCTAGACATGATCACACCATCAAGATGCATGACCTTTCAACTTAATATTGGAGAAATTTTACATTGTTCTTGTCTTCTATTGACTCAAAATCAAAATATTTTCCATTTTTTAAATCCAATTTATGATCTCCTCGAGGCTTAAGCTCCTAATGTAACATGAAGCATCCATTATAGGGTTTCCTATGTTGGAGATAGCTCTCAAGAATGGTTCATTCATGTAGTCTTGCATTCCTCCTTGATCTAGTTCTTTTTTATCATCTTCACTCACATCTTCAATATGTACACCTCTTCTTTGTGCTCCCTCTACTGATTTCAATCTAGTTGTCATTGCTCTTAGCATTTTTACCATACCAATGCATTTCTTTGACCTCTTGGTCTATCTCTATGAGCCATGTCTTCCACTTCAACTTTTTACAATCATAGGATCCTCACACCTACAACTACTTCTTAGAGTTTTCCGAGACTAGCTTTGATAACACTTGATACAAACAAAGGTCGAGTGCCCAATGAAAGGCAATTGATCCTAGCAACTCTACATGCAAACCAAGCTACAAAGGCAAAATGGGAGCACAATAACTCAAAATCATGAACCAAAATTCAAATTACAACTTACAATCATGCAACCCAACCACAAGGCAGTACAATGAATTCATAAATTTTTTAACTACTATGCTTGGTTGTTAAAATCCCACACACAAACCAACAAAAATTCAATCCTCTACTTATTTTCTCTCATGACTCTTGTTACCTATGCCTTTATCTTTTCACATATTTCTTCCTTGTTATAGAAGATATCCACCTCCAACAAATGTAACCTTACCAACCATAAAGGCTCAACATCAATCAAGAATAGGTGAAGGTAAGACATTGTTAGAAAGTTGTGATGAATGGCAATACCACAACTTCGAATCAGCGATTAAAGAAAACACTTCAAAAAGAATGGGTAAATAGTAACCACCAATCAAAGGCAGCATGTGTTAAATACCACAACTTCATTAAATCACCCACCATAGAGACATTGTAGGTACTACTCCCACAACCTCACTAGGATCAACCAAAGATAGGATGAAATGTCTACCATGCAAGCCCTAGTAACAACTCAAAACAATAGGAAAAAGATGCCACATGAGTGAGAGAAAAAGTTGCAATTCCAACTTGGAATGAATAGAGATAAAATCACGACTTTAGGGAAAACATCCAACAATTTACCATGCCCTTAGAGGTGGACCCCACTGTGACAACAACTAACAAAAAACTAGAACCTGAAACACAAAAAAAAAAGAGCAGAACCAAAAAAATTGAGGGCCATTGCTTTTGGGTAACTCAAGATTGTGAGTAAACCAAATGCTCCTACATCAAAGAGGATTGAATTCCAAAAGATGCAAATCCTAAAAAAAACTTTCCAATAAGATGAAGGCTAAAGGGACCTTAGAAGTGTAGCAACAAGTTAGGCAATCACGCCTAGACAAGAATAGTAATGAAATATTTATGAAGGGATTGAAACCTAGGTACCATGATTTCATGCACAAGTAGGATTTGTCCTAGACCTTCAGACGTAGCTAAAGCAACAAAGCTCTATCCTCAAGAATTTCACAACTCACTAGAAGGAGCCTTTAGCACAAGGGTCAATGCAAAATTTACCTTCCAATAGAGGCTACTAATTGTTTAGAATGCACTACTTTTTCTCTATCAAACTTGATCAAAAGTTGTGGAAGCAATAAATGAGCATATCTCCTATGTGTAATGCTCCATCCACTTAGGCATCATGGCCAAGTTCAACTATGGGTTTATACCCACACTAAACTATAGGAGGGGTCATTCCAAATAATTCCTACGCTTCCTATTGATCGAAGATCAAGGAAGTCCCAATTGATTTCATGACCCTCACCCCAAAATCACATCCTAATTTAAATAAGTATTTAATACCTGCAAGGAGCATACCGTGTGAGACAATTTGAATCATCAAGGAGTCGAAATTTCTTACAAAACCAAGGTGATCCCACAAAGATGGTTTACAATTTCTGGGAGGAACTGATTTTTGCTAAAATCACATATTTTTAGAAAATATAATGATTTAAGCCTTAAAAGGTTCCATTTAAAGAATTCCAATTGATGAGGGTTTGATCAAACTACCTTAAATCAAACCCCCTTGGATAGAACCCCACTATTTTTAAACCATACGTATAACACAGTCTCATTTTCACCTATCAAAATGCTGATAAAAAACCACTTTTGATTTACCTTTTGAGGGATCAAATGAATTCATTTAAATTTTATTTTTTGCAAGTATGTAGTTCTTATTATAAGCTTCCCAAAAAGTATAATTTTAAATCAATATAATTTTATTAGTATATTTATTTTTTATTTCTCGTGAATGTAGGTTTTTCACCGAAAATTAAGCTCTTTGTTCTACACATGTGGAAAAATAGCAGATTATTAAAAGAAAAAAATTAGAAATATTAGTGCACCAGATATTGAAGTCCTTGATCCAAGAAAGAAAAAAAATTGAATTTCGATACATACAAAAAAATTTACGCGTTATACGGTCGCGCTATGTCTGAATTATAATTGGTTTGAATTCGAAACTTGATTAAAGAAAAATATTTAATAAAAAAATATCTAACCAAGTGGAAGCACTAGATATCAGAGTACGAATCTAAATTAGAAAGAATTATAATTTTATCCTTCATGGAAAAAAAGTTATGCGTTATACGGTGAGCGTCACTTTTTAAAAATGTTGTTTTCTGAAAAAAAAAAAGTAGTTTTCGAGGGAGATGGAAAAAGAAGTGCAATCTGATTCCAAAAATTTTGAAAAAAATATATTTAGAATCTATAAAAAAAAATTCACGAAACTCTAGTTTGTATCATCTTCAAATTCCTCATGGTTTAGCCGCTATAGGTGCCCGAAATTGAAGATTTAGTTAAAAAAAATTATTTCAGTGTCCAGTTTGGCCAAAAATTGTAAACCACTATTGTGGGATCACCCACCATTGAGTCACACTTGTGAAGCAACCAAATCAAGAGAAAGCCCATACCAATTTCACCACAATCCCTCACTCATGTCACCTATACAAGTGTCCAACAATTTATGGGAGTTTAAAGCCATTAGGGTCAAGAGGCACAATGATGTGGCTTAGAAGCCAAAGGGAATTGGTGCACCCAAGTCAAAGGATGGTAGTTGTGAGTGATTGGGATTGAAGCAAATTGATGCACACAAGTCATAAGCTGGGGGCCGTGAATAATTGAGGCAGTTGCATGTGGATTTATTAACATCTAAGTGTCAATCCATGCCATTCATATAATTCTCATTGCCCAAGCAGCTGTTGTTAATGCTATTGAGCACAAATTATGGAGAGGAGTATACAAGAGTATCAAAAACTTTGAAATTTTTTGGGCACGACATCATGCCTAAATCTTATGTTCCACACTAAACAATCAATACACTCACAACATGCATCATTATTAATCAATATTTAAATACTATCACAATTAATATTTATTTTTAAAAGTATAAAAATTTGAACTTTAAATCCATAAAAAAAAATATTATGCATGTTACCTTTTAAATTTTAACTTTTTAAATTTTAAAGATATGGTATTTAATTTTAATTTTTAATTGATGTCTAATTAAAATTCTATTACTTATATATTTAAAACATTTTTTTAAGTAGATTATACGACACCTAAAAGTTAATATTTTATTATTTATATATTTGAAATATTTTTTTAAGTAGATTATACTGCACATCCAAGTACTTGTCTCTTATTTTTTTAAATGGCATACCATATTAGTATTCATCTCCTTTACCCATACCAATACTAATTTCTTGGTAAACTTAGTTTTCAACATGTTTGTACTTTTTAGACATGTTTCAATTCTTCATTTTTGAATTTGTTTGGCTTGTGCAACTTCAACAAACTTGAAGTTTCTTGCCCACACATTTAACAACTTCACATGCTCTTACTCCACTTCAACAATTTCAGCTCTTTTGATTTGTCTTGGAGCAAACCCCAACTACTTTTTTGGCTTTGCTCTTTAGCGATGTCTACTACTTTTAAGGGTAAGCTTTGTTTTGGTATCTCAATTGTTAGTTTGGTAACATGACAAAAAGAAAATTTACAGCTCTCTTTTTACCTCCAGCGAAAGTCAAACTTCACCTGAGACTGCAAATCAGCCAATGTGCTTTCATTGATAGCACAAAAATCTACATGTTTGAAGACAAAAAAATCCTTTTATCATATCCAATACACTCTTACTTTCAAATATGTAAGTTGCCATAGTTATGATTACTATGCTTTCAAATATGCAAGTTGTCATTTTATAATCTCACTTGAAAGGTCATAACTCTTTACTTGCAGCTCAGAATTGAGTGTGGTATATTTTATTGAAAAGTAAAGACTAAGTGAATATATTAAACGTTTTAGCCCATGCATCAAATTAAATCAAGGAAGTATAAGTCATCAAAGTTCACATACATAATTTGATCCAATTCCATTATATGACAGGCTTTCTACTTCAACTCATGAAAAGCATAACAGCTGCATAATCTGTCCAAATTTGGAGAAATAGCAAACAATTAAATGTAATAATGTTGTATCACCCTTCATTGTGTAATCAAAATGACTTATAAATCTCCCTATGTGATTTGCTCATCTAAAAAACAAGTCATCTGTCCCTTCCCTGGGCTGTTATAGATTTGTAACTGGAATACATACATTGAAGTGAAAGTAATTAACAAGGAATAAGTTCTAGGATTTTAACCTCCATTTACCATGGGTTCATTAACTTGCCTAAAATTCAAAATTCATGTGCTACACTCTTTTTTTGATAGGGGTAAAAGGAGGGTTTTGAAAGGGCAAAACCTTTTACACAAAACATAAAAGATATAGCAATGAAGCCTAGCACTTGAACGGAGGACCACAAGGAACTAAAAGTTTGAAGGCTTGAAACAAGCAGCAATAACCGAAGAATAGTCCAACAAGGACAAAAGTTCAACAAGGGCTAAAAGAAACAAGACACTCACCAAATCGTGGTGGCTTGATGCCAAAATGCTCCAAAGAGCTTTGAATACGACCACCATGCTTAATCAAAGAATCACTAATGCTTGATTTCTCATTAATAACCTTCTTCTTTTTTATTGTCACTCTTGAATCAAAAGACCTCTCATCAAAAGGCAAATCTTTTTTTCCTTGCATTTAGAGAGCGAAACCGGCAAGGTGCCAACCATGTCAACATCCACCAAATTCTGCACTTGACTGGTCAACTTAAAACCCCTCACAGAAGAGTGATCTAAAGAATGGTCATCTTTAGAAACACCACTTGCCACAGGCCCACAAGTACAACCTTCGAAGGTTGAGCAAGAGGATACATATTTTCTTCTTTTTTTCTACGAATTATTTGCATTACAACATTTCAATTTGCTCTAGATCTGTAGAATCATATTATGAGCATATGCATGACTGATGGATCTACGAATTATTTGCATTACAACATTTCAATTTCAATTTGCTCTTCGATTCTTTACTTAAGTTTTATGGAAGCTGACCTAAGACAATGTGCCCCCTTTCACAGTTACAGCAATGTTCCAAAGATACTCGTAAACGCTACCAAATCCCCAAATATCAAAAAAGGCAAATCAGGAGAAATAAAAAGCAGAGCTGTAAAGAATACTGTATGCAGGTGCAAGACATTTCTGCAATTGCAGAACAAAGGGAATTTTATGATCTTCAGACAAACAATAGACTAAGACATTCCATGCCAAACCCCAAGGCAGTCAGATTTCAATACCATACCACATTGCATTCACTCTTCAGTCAGAAAGTTAAGTACATCTATTTTCCACATTTATATCCAGACTTTTAACATTTATTGTTGCAGAATACATTTGCCCACAAATTTCCACTCATCAATAGTCTAGGCTGATTGTGCTTATGTGTATGCATATTATTGGATCAGCCCAGACTAAGCATAAGGAAATTTTATTTTCCTTTACAATGTTTTTTTCTTCACATTTTATTGTGATATTTATTTTTTCAATTCATATCTAATGGAAAACACCTCTCTAGCGTTCTACAGACTCATTCCAAGTGCTTTTAAACTATATTTTACTTGAAATTTATATTTTATTTTTAAATATCTTTTAATTTATTGAGTTTTTGCCAAGTGGCAAGGTCCAATCAAAATGAATCTGCCTAATTTTAGCAAGTCTAACCCCCTGTCCCCATGCTGCTGCTTAACTCAATTATCTGCTTAAAATTAAGCAGTTAAGTGTCCCCATGTAAATTTTTTATTAATGGAATTTGGATAATTTGGAATCTTATCCTATTTTCCCAAAGCAGCATCTGCTTAAAAATTTTCAATAGCCTTTGCAAAAACTGGGGGGCTGGAAATAAGCAGCTGCTACAAATTAAAAAAAAATTGACATCTGGCGCTACATAGTAATTTCCCTCCTTTTTTTAATATTGTTTCATTTTTTCCCTCCTAATTTATCCTTCCCGCACAAAATATTATTTACATGTTCTGTGCTCAAATCATTGTTGTCGCTGCTCTTCATTTGAATACAGTTTTTTCTGAGAACAGTTTTCTGAAGGACACAAGTATCTGAAGGACACATTATATACTAATAAATCAAGGTATGTTATTTAACCAGCCCTGCAGTTGTTATTTTGTTGACAATCTTTTCAAACTATAGACTCTATATCTGTATTCTTCAATGTCTTTCCTCTTTCAAACGTAATTTTCATTTTTTTATTTATTTTAGTTACTGTACAGTTAATTTCTCCTTCGAGCCATTTCATCTGATTGTGTTCAAACATAAAAAGTCAGATGTGTGCATGTATTTAGAACATTACCGTGCCTTAGGCCGATTGGAGATATAAGCCAAACATGGAAACAATCTTTATCATCTCCTTTTTTAAAAACTGGCAAATTCGGGACATCACGACAGGCTTTCTTTTATCTTGTTCTTTTATTTTTGCTCAAATTGTTAAATCTGTGACATCACTGAGCCTAGGTTTATTCGGGATACCGTCACAAACCAAACAGGATTTTTCATGCTCTCAAAGACAGCAAAGAAACTTCAAGATGGTAATCAAGCACCGGATGGTTTCAAGAGCAATTGCCCATGTACATATGTTGGTCCAAGGCCAGTTTTGAGGTGTCATGGCCTGTCTCTTCGCATGAGTGTTCTGCATCATTTCAGCCATATGATGCTTTTGCTTCTCCAACATGATATTATTGTTAATTGGTTGGGCTCTACACTGCAGATTCTTAACATTAAGTATCAGATAACAAAGGCAATCTGTCAGCTTGTCCTGATCTTTTTGCGAGTGTTAGCATTCAGACTGCTGGTGAAGACAATTAATAAGTAGTTTCATGACATTATCATGCAGTTCTTTGTCCGTGCTTTCGGCGTCAACCATTTTAGCAACCCCCAAAATAGTAGCATTTTTATTACTTAGCATGTAATGAAATTACTTATCACAGAAGCAAAACAGCATAAATATGTATAACAAATCTACAAGATAGCAATAACAGAAGAGCAGATTAAATGCACGCACAGAGAACAACCACATAAAAAGAACAAGATCTGCAATATGGTGGTTAACATCTATTCACTACCTCCCATTTATGGTACTATTGGGCAAAATGATCCCTTAACCCTAATCATGCTGACTACCACTACAACTATTAAATCTGGGAACTAACAAGTAATTAAGTCAAAGGGTATGTATGCCCTAGTCAGCCAACACATATCCCAATACATCAAGTGGGGTAAAGGCATAGCATTCCCCTCCTCGCCCCCTCCAAATAAGTGTTATCCTCAACACTTAGTTGTGAATACTTCTAAATGAATCCTTCATCTTCCCAAATAGCATCTCAACACATTAAGTTCTTCCATTTGATAAGATGTTCAATGATTGTCCTAATCCACATCTGCTTGCTCCTTTTTGAATGATGGCCTTCAATTCGAAAGTAATTTTTCCTTCTCTGAACACTCTGTCTGAACTGGAATTTTATCTCCAGTGAGATCCTTCAAACAAGACACATTAAAGATTGGTAGCATTCGTGCAGATGGTAGCAGCTCCAATTTCAGGCTACACCTCCAATCCATTGGAGCACCTTACAAGGACCAAAATATTTGGGTGCCAACTTACCCTTCTTTAGTTGGTTGAGATACATTTGCTTGTATGGCTGAAAGTTTAGAAACACCCAATCACCTGCTTCAAAATGCCTTTCACTTCTATGCAGATCAGCCTGCTACTTCATCTTGTTTTATATCGAAGTAAATATTTCTTCTTAGAGTTAAAAGAACTTCATGTTGATGTGGAATATGCATTTCCACTATACAATCTCAGAGCTGAATTCATTGTTGTTGATGTGAAGGCATTTGATTATGGCATTATGCCTCAACCCAAATAGATGATTTTAAGATGTGAAGGCATTTGATTATGGCACTACTTAGATCCTAGATTAATTAACAAACAGTAAAAACTTAAAATTTAATAAATCTATTAGCACTTTTTAATCTACATTGTATTCCTATTATTTTTCTCATGGCAATTATCAATTGTTAAGGTGAAAAAAGAAATAATAATTTTAAAAAAATTATACAATTGAAAAAATAAAATTTTAATTGACTGTTTAAAAATAAGCAGGAAAAATAAGCAGAAAAATAAAATTCATGGGGCCACCAGCTCCACAAAATGCTCCTATAAATATTAAGCAGTGGCTGCTAGCCAAAATAAGCCAAGCAGCCGCATGGGGACGTGCCCTAAGAGTTTACGAAATGAGTAAAATATCATCCAAACACCTCTAACATGCAGGGTACAGCAGACTGGGTGAACTTGTCGAAGGAGACACACCTCGGTCGTGATTAAAGGACAAAATGGCAAATAATTATTTAAGAAATACAACTAAGATCAACAGTGGCATGTAAGGAATTCCTTGGTCTAATAAACAAATTTGAATTTGAAGAAAGAAAGAAAGACAAAAACATTACCATATCAAGCTTCTCCCTCTACAAATTTCGACAGAAAGGGATAACCGTCGGTGGCCGCATCTAAGGCGGCTGTTGCCCAAAGGAAAAAGTGTAGGGAGAAATTTACCAAATTTCTCTTAAAGTACAGCCTGCTGAATAATCATTTAATTGTAGAGAAACCGGATATTTAGGGTTAGGGTTTATGATTTAGCTTACCTGGTTCGTAGCCATATTCTTTGAGTCGATCCTCAATAACTTTAACGGCGTTCTCATTCTGCTTGTAGAGTTCATTGCAGTAGCCCAGCAGCTCCCGAAATGATATCGTATCAATCGTCATTGATTCCAAGGCCTCTACTTCCTTAATCGTTGATGTTGCTCGGCAGCTGAATCCTTCCACAAACGGATTCAATGATGAATCTGAATACAGAAGAAAAGTGGATGTGATCGAGTGGATATGCCCGATTGCATAGAATGCATGGATTTGACCATTGATGAAAAAGTAGATTTTTTTTACCGATTGGGATTGGGCGCTGGTTCATGGAACTCTTGAGATTGCTACACATTTTTTGAAGATGCTCGCAGAAACTGCGAAGCTGATTGCAGAATATATACGATGGGTCCTGCATTTTGATGCTGGTTGGATTGTGCTGCAATGGCTGTTCGATATTAAATCTGTCGTGAAAGATAAATTCCTGAGGAATGAATTCCCTTATTGTGCTGCAATGGTTTTATGTAGGAAATTTTGAAATGGCTCGGAGGAGGGAAACCGGCCAGTTCCCAATAAGGGAATTGTTTTGGCCGTTAAATCATTATTTATTATATGAACTTTCTTCCTTATTCTTATAATTTTGGTTGCACAAATTTTGGTAGCCTAATACAAAAATGAATATTTATTTATATAATATTCATAAATATGTTGTATTATTTGATATTTAATTTGGTTGATTAATTACATTTATATGAATTTTTTAATAATTCTTGAAATTTTGATCAATCACTAGTTGTCTAATTCTAACATCCCTTAACAAATCTAAAAATAGATCCAAAATGCTTTTGAAATGTCACTAATATCTTGCTATACATTCAACTAATTTTGAATGTAATATAACATGACAAGATATAAAAAATGTACTTAATCTTAAAAGAAAAAATGGATTAAAGAATTGATCCCCATTTTTTTCTTTCTAGTAATCTCACTCTTGATTAGTTGTAAGATAAGCATTGACTATCACGTTTACATTTGTCAAGGTGTTTCTTCACCTACCATCTAACAATATCTTAATCTCCTTAATAAATATATTAATTTGTTCCTCTAATGCCAAAATATTCTCAAGGGCTTTATGAAACTTGGTAGAATTTAACCATTCATCTTGAGTTAAGGGTCTAAAAAGTGATGTAGCAAGGCTATAAACTCAACTTTCCATGTCTTTAGCTCCTTAAAACTATCCTATTCATCCTTTAGTTCAAGCACCTTAGATTTGATCAAAATATTGTATTATTAGAAATTATTCTTCAAACCATTTCCCATAAAATCAGTAAATGGAGTAGTATCAGTTATGAGCTTACATATATCATGTGTTATTATGATTTTGGGAACTTTATTGTATACATGTTTTGTTTTGAGGAAGATTTTATCTATCTAATGTTTTAGAAAACTATGTAACTTTTGTGTTTGAAATTTCTTTATATGTCTTAATGCATGTGATTATTATCTTACTAATTTTATCAAAAGATTTTTACTTGAAATCATTACTTCACCCTTAAATTACTTGGATCTTATGGTGAAAGGTCCCTAGACCACATCTATCAACTTTGATTTATAATAACTTGCTTCTATTTTTTTACCAAGAGGAATCGAGAGTTTAGCCCAACGACTTGGAGCTTAGCTCTCTACAAAGTGAGCCCCCCTATAACCTCTCAAACAATGTACAATAGACCCTCATACACATCTCAGGAAAATCAAGAGTTGAACCCATGACTTGGTGTAACATGCCCATTGTTCTACACAATAACTTTCTTAAGTTTTAACCTCAAGTAAATAGTTTAAGCATCTAACCATTAAGAGCAATAAAAAAATTCTTTCAAAACTATAAAGATAGCATGCACATTTGAAATAATATTTTTTCCAAACTTTTCCATTGCATTATAAAGTATTACAACTTTCCAAAGTAATGATTACATAGAACATGATAACATGATATCATTTCTCTTTTTACAATCTTTCCATCATAATGGATACAAAATATATAAACAAGGCTCTACGAAGCTTACTAGAAAAAGAAGTACGAATAGACCTAGAAACCCCCATCCAAATCTTGGTCATCTACTAATGAGGAGAAGCATCACTCAAGCACTTTTCTGCCAATCTTAGACTAACTACGGTCCCCCACACAACTATCAAACTAATAGATGGCCCTACACTTCGACGAAGAGATTGGTTTGGTAACCTCATAATAAATATTGACCTTTTTCTAAGCTTGGTGTTGTGTCCTACATATCTAGATATGTCACACAGTGGCTACAACCTATATATATGACATTCCTCAACCTAGTATGTAAATTTAGATCACGGTGAATTGACAATGTAAGCAGTGGCAACTTACACTACTTTGGCCAAAGTATTTATCTCCCAATATCTAGAGTGGTCATCATTTACTTCACCCACCTTCTTAGCTCGATTTGTATTGACTATTCATAATCTATGCATAGGCTATCCCCTTCATTGGATTATCCTAACCCTAGGAATAACCTATTACCTCTATGTTTAACCATCTCATCTACTAAGTAAATCATAGTACTCTAAGACTCGACTAGTTTAAACAATTAGCAGCTATGAAACCTATATCCCCAATATAGTATTTATTCCCTCTATATCCACCTATTCCTTAATATGGAATATGTATACACACTTCAAGCAAAATAGATCTTAACACAAAATACGACAAGCATTCTTTTCCTTTTACTTAAGAGTAAAATATTATTTTCCTATAAATAGATGATATAATCCTCTAGTCAATGCAATCAAAGTCTCACAAACATTTCAAACATAAAAAGAATAAAAGAGAAGAAATCATCATGCCTCTTTATGCAATGCTCCAATGGATCATACTAGATTCCTATCTCAGCTTTCCCTCAACTCAGTATGCAATTTCCCAAATAAACCTTCTCACTTTCACCAAAATCTCAATCTCAAATTCCTCTCACAACTCTCAAATCTTACACAACTCAAAAACTCATATTACAATCACTAAAAAAACACAACATGAATGCATAAAATATGCGACCCTATTACATGGTTGAGAGCACCTCTATTTGTACACTAGAATCAACATCTAAGGGCTAGAAACAAGGCATTAAGAATGACACTTATTAGCTGAAGTGGTTCAACTCAACAATCAAAAGAAAAGGTGGCAACCAAATTTGTTGCATAGCAAACACATATGCAACCAAGATGAATGAGTTGATGCTAAAATAGATAGCAAGAATAATGATCAGAAATGCAAAGCAATCGCCTCCAAAAGGTCGACTTACTTGGCACAACTACGTGCTTGACTATTTTTGCATATCTCAAAATACTTCACATTCTGGAAATTCATATTGAAAGATAGACTTCTAATTGATTCATGCCTTTCTTAGTTGGCACCACATTATATCATTTGTGTCATATTTCATGGGTCGTTGTTGGTTTATTTGGATTGGTCGACACTTTCTTGTGCATGATCATTTACTATTATTTTGCTTTGAAAAAGTCTTGGCAACCAAGTTTACACGTTGGAAAGCTTTGATAACTTAAGCACATATTTATATAGCGATGTCCACATTACACATTACAACACTTAAATGTTCAAAGCATCTCTTGATAATATATATGTGTTGTTTACATAGTGCTAATCCCTTTATTACTATGTTGCGTGCATTACATAGCATAGTCTATGTTTTAATCTATGTGTTGGTTAAATAATTCAACATTATCATTATCATATATACATAATGATTATATATATATCACGATTCACAAGTTTATATATCACATTATTCAATAAACAAATACACATTTACATATTGATGTAAGCGTGTGTATATATGTATGTATATATATTAACATACTAGTATCATGGACATATTCTTTTCATCACCACATACTCATAAGTTTATATATATATATATATACATATACACATACACACACACATATATATATATATATGTATATTCTTATATATTATATATATACATATATATCACACCTTTTATTTAAGCACATATGTTCATAGTCATATCGACTGACATATATACATGGTATGCATATATATATGTATGTATATGTCTCCTTGTTTGAATGGCATTCCCATGCATATGGGTAATCCATACATGAGCATGTGTAGATATGTCTATCTACGTATTCTTATGCACGTATTTACTCATGTGTACGAGCTTCCCGTTGACACATGCATATATACATATATACATATTATACATATCTATTCCATCAATCAAATATAAACGCACAAAGAAGAACTCACATATATCAAAGAGACTCAATACTTAGACTCCTAAGCAAGAACATTCACAAATATAAATGCAAGCAAGTCTAAAGACAACTTACTATTTCCCAACTATTATCCTGACTTGACCAAACTAGAAAAGTGTGTGTGTGTGTGTGTGAAAGCTCGGTTTAGGTCTTTAATCAAAGGTTACCAAACCAAGTTCTTCTCCCTAAGTGATACTTCCCCTCTCGTCAAAAGCCTTGATACTTTTCCTACATCGAACTTTACAATTTGCAATAGTAACTTTAGCTGAAAACTATACATTCACTTGCATCGTATATTTTCACAATCAGAATCATTTCATAACATCAATTAAATCAACATTTATTCTTCATAATTCCAAAACACAAAGCATAAATACACTCATTTCAAGCATTTTCACCCAAATAGGTAAAAGTAAATAAGTAGTAGCACAACGGGGTGTAACATATCCCCCCCCTTATGAATCATTGTCCCCAATCATTTTAAGTAGTAGACATAGACATAAACTATAAGCAAAACATATCATAATTGTTTTTCAAGAACTTTGAAAAGCATGTACAACATGAGGAAACTTATGCTTGATTTCAGCATAGTCCTTCCAAGTAGTAAAATATTTTGCATACTAGTCCCACTGGACTTTGTATTGCAAAACTTCTCTATTATGCAAATGAAGCTTACGCATTCCCAGCACCTTGAGAGGCTTGATTATTACCACTCCTAGATCCTGCACTTGTAAAGCATTCCAACCAATAACATGGTTATCCCCTGGTATATAATTTTTAAGGTATGAGACGTGAGATACATTGTGCATCTTGGCAAGAGTTGGTGGCAATGTGATTCAGTAAGCAACTAGTTTTATTTCCTCAAAAACCTTGAAAGGACCTATGTAGCAAGGAGCTAGTTTGGAATACTTTCCAAACTTAATGGAACTCTTATGAGGTTTAACCCTTTGAAACACCTTTTTCCCCTACTATAAAATTTATGGGTACCCACTTAGAATCTGTGGTCTTTTTGCCTATCATTGGCTTCATTTAGCCTTTGCTTAATAATTCCTACTTGCTCCTCCATTTAGAACTGATAACATCTCTAGCCCAAGACTTATCCTATCCTTTATCTTATCCCAATGTATAGGAGTTTGATATTTTTTTTCCATATAGTGCTTCCAATGGAGTCATCTTTATTGTTGAATGATAAGAATTATTATATGCAAATTCCACTAATGGCAGGTAATCTTCCCACTTGGATTGTTGATCCATGCAATGCATCCTTAGTATATCTTCAAGCACTTGGTTAACTCTCTCATTTTATCCATCCATCTCTAGATGATAGATTGAACTTACATTCAACTTAGTTCCAAGTGATGAGAACAAGGTTTTCCAAAACCTAGATGTCACATGAGTATCCCTATCTGAAATGACCTTCTTAAGAATCCCATGCAATCTAAACAACTCTTGAATAAATTTTTGAGCTACGACAGAAGCTCCATCAATTATATTTTCTGGTGTAAAATGAGCCACCTTATTTAACTTATCCATGACCACTAGAATGGAATTTTGCTTATTCCTTGATATAAGTAGACCTTGCACAAAGTCCATACTAATAACTTGCCATTTACTTTTGGGTGTATCATGTGGATATAAAAGACCTGTAGGGTGATGATGTTCTGCTTTTACTCTTTGACATTCTAAGCATCTTGCAAAAATTCTTGCATCATCCCCCTTTATACCTTTCCAAAAATATAGCAAATTCACATCTGCCAACATCTTCGTCACACCAGGATTTCTACAGTATGGTGCATTGTGAACTTCTTTCCACACCAAGTTCCTTGAATCCTTTAAATTAGGTACATATACTCTCCCTTTAAACCCTAGTAATCCATCTGGTTCAAATTGATAACCTTCTTATATCTTGCATCTTGTGGATTATCCACGAGTGCTTGCTTAATTTGCTTGTAGAATTCATCATCCATAGATTTTTGCAACACTTTTCGCTTAAAGTCGGCTTGAATTGTTACCATTGAGGCTACATGCCTTCGACGACTTCAAGCATCGACAACTTAATTCTCTTTTCCCTTGATGTACTTGATGTTGAAGTCATAATTTGATATCAACTCCAACCACCTTCTTTGTTGTGCATTTAGATTGGATTGAGTGAATAAATACTTCATACTATGATGATCGGTCTTCAACTCAAAGGGCTTCCCCATCAAATAATGTCTCCACATCTGCAATGCATGAACAACTGTTGCTAACTCCAAATCATGTGATGCATAATTTTTTTCATAGGGCTTCAACTTTATTGATTCATAAGCAATGACTTGCCCTTCTTGCATCAAAACTCCTCCTAATGCTTCACTTGGTGCATCTGTTATGACAATAAAGTTGCCTTCCGAATCAGGTACCTTAATATTGGTGCAGTAGTCAACTTCTCCTTAAGTAGGTCAAATGCTACTTGACATTTTTTCAACCACTCAAACTTCCTACCCTTCCTCTATAAAAAAGTAATAGGATAAGCTATCCCAAAAAAAATTGCAACAAACTCCCTATAGTAACCAACCAAACCCATAAAGCTTCTAACTTTTGGTACACTTTTGGGCACTAGCCACTCAAGTACCACCTTTATCTTAGTTGGATCCATTGCAATCCCTTATTCTGAAATTACATGACCTAGGTATTGTACTTCCTTCTAAAAGAATGTACACTTAGAGATCTTTCCATATATCTTGTGCTCTCTTAACCGTTGGAGAACTACTTGCAAATGTTTATAATGCTCCTCTTCATTATTGGAATAGATTAAGATATTATCAAGGAATACTAATACAAACCTATCCAAGCAGTCTCTAAATACATTGTTCATCAAGTTCATGAGTGTTGTTGGTGCATTTGTAAGTCCTAAGGGTAAGATTGTGAACTCGTAATGACTGTATCTAGTCCTGAAAGTAGTTTTAAAGCTATCTTCATCTTTGATCCTTAGTTGGTGATAACCAGATCATAAATCAATCTTTGAAAATATTGTCGCTCCACACATCTAATCGAGAAGATCATCAATACATGGCAATGGGTACTTATTCTTTAGATCATTTCTTTGTTAAGAATCTGATAATCTATACACAAGTGCAAGGTACCATCCTTCTTCTTTACGAAGATCAATGGCACTCCACAAGGTGAAATATTGGGTCTTATCAATCCTTTGGATAAAAAATATTCCAACTGTGCCTTAAGCTCCACTAATTCGGTTGTGGTCATCCTATAGGATACTTTAGATACAGTTTTTGACCCTGGTACAAGATCAATGGAAAAATCAAATACTCTCTTGGGAGGCAATCCAAGTAGCTCTTCTGGAAATACATCCATAAATTTATGTAATATTGGATACTTCTCCATATCCATTTATCTAGACTCCAACACCTCTCCTTCTCCACCTTCTTGAGAATCTTGCGTATCACCATACATGACTTTATCTTGAGGAGTGACTTCCTTGAATTCCTCTAGTTTATCCATTTTAACTAAAAAGAGTTGGCATCCTTTATTTTTCACCCTATGCATTTGCACAACCAAATTTTGTCACAATTTCACTTCTCTAGGTGTTCCTTGAAAAGATATTGGATTACCTAGATCATCTAGACATTCTACAATTTTAGCATGGCAGTCCACCTTATCTCTATGCTTCCATAGCCAATTCATACCTAAGATAAGGCCATATGAACCTAAGGGTGCTACATACAAGTTTGCTTCCATTGAGAAACTCAAAAGTTCAACCCTTGCCTCAAATAAACATTGGTTCACCATTGCTCTTGCTTGGTTTGCATATTCTACAACCCAAGATTTTTCCATAAAACCAACTTTCCTAGAAATTTGATTAGCTACTATAGGTGAAACAATTTTTTTTGTGGCTCTAGTATCAACAAGTATGGAAATAGTTAAACCAAACAAAGTACCTGGAGTTTCCACCAAGGTTTTGGTATTCAACTTGTTGATTTTCCACTGTTGCATGGATCCTTTGTTGAAACACAACCCATTGGGGAGGAAGTGAATTACCATGTGGTTGCGGACTTGATGGTTTTTTAGAACATTGACTAGCAAAATGGTTCCCTCCACATGTATAACATCCTTTTATTGGACCTCTTCTTATTGGTGGCCTATCGGTATTACCACCATTTGCTCCAACTTTTCTATAATTACCACAGTTGTAGTTGTTTCCTCAACGATCCATTGACTCATTCCAGCTATTGCGGAGTCCTTTGTCCCCTTGATTTTGAAATTCCTACCCCTCATTAAACTTCTTGGGAGCTTGTTTAAATTGAGATCCTTCGTTCTTCTTTCAATTCTTCTCCCAGTAGACCGAGATGCCTTTGAGCTTTTTCTCTTGCTTGATTGCCTTCTCATAGACTAGGTCCATGGTGGCTAGACCATGTGCATCCACATCTCCACCTATTTGGCTATTAAGTCCCATAATGAACTTTCTAATTCTAAATTGCTCATCCTTTTGGTACATTGGCACATACCTCAAGATACAAGTGAATTTATCCCAGTATTCATTCATTGACATTTCTCCTTGCTTAAGATTTTGAAATTCAATGAGCTTTTGATCGAAAAAGAGTTGGGGTAACCACCTCTTTTGAAAAATCTCAACAAACTCATTCTAAGTTAGTTTTAAGGAACTAATTCCAAGTTCCATCTTCTTGTTCATCCACTAGTTAGAGGCTTCTCTTGCTAACTGGAATGCTCCCCACACAGCTTTAGTGACTTCTAAATAGTTTCTTGTTTCAAATTACTTCTCCATTTGAATTAACCAAGCCTCAGCTTCTTCTCCACTGGTGCTTCCTTCGAATTTAGGAGTAATTTTTCTCATATCCCTAGATAATTCAATTTCCATACACTTTCTCTTGGTTCCTTCAGAATATGATTGAGTTCTAACACTTTCTCGATCTCTATATTTAGTGTGATTTCTAGAATCTTCCCCTTCCTCATTGTTGGCAACTTCTTCATCCTCCTCTCATTTTTCCCTCACCTCTTGCTCAAGGTTTCCTATCCTTGCATTAGTTTCATTTATGAATGCCAGGAGTCGATCCATCTTGGCTTCGACATTATTTGGACCTTGTCCATGTTGAAGTGAGCAACCAAGATCTTCAATCTGCAACACCGAATAACCTCCACAAGAAATAGAGAAAAACAACAATGGAAGATGCTATTCCACCAAACAAGAATTGCAATATGATACAATATGCAATACAAGATGCTATGCTATGCAATGCTAAACAATGCAAAATATTCTAGAGATGCTTTACTTATAAAGGCAAGGATGAGAGAACAAAAAATATATCATAAAACACAAGAATGAATTGTAGAAATATTCGCAAATCCCCTACCAAAAGAAACTTTTATGTCCCTCAAACAGAAGTTGAAGGTGATATCCTTTTAATCTAGTCACTAAGGGGATATATTATTAAGGGGGAGCTCATCATTGCATTACATTAAAAATATATGGATTTCTTTGCCATTGATGTCAAAGGGGAGAATTAGAGAAAGAGGGACCAATAAGGACAAGGGAAGCATTATGTTCTTACTATATTCACAGGTTATGTATATGCAAGGTTTCCATCAATGACAAAGGAGGATATTGTTGGAAATATTGTTGTACGTTGTCATTGATATCGAGAAGGAAATTGTTGTCCATGAATATCTTTAAAGTGATGAAAGAGATAACTGATCCAAGAAGGAAAATTGATGTTCAAGAAGGAAATTGTATGAGGTTGTAATGGCCAAAGGCCACTAATCAAAAACACATAAGATGGATCCCAATGCACTTGTTATTATTGGCCAACCCTCCTCTACATTGGTGCCCCCTTATAAAATGTGAAAAATAAATCTAAATTCAAATAATTGGCACTCATAAATAAATACATATAAAGTCACCACTCTTGTAAAATACATGTGTTATAAAGTGTTGCCTCCCTTTGCAAAAGGTGTGTTCCTCCATGCAGTCACCCTCTTTCAAAAGGTATAAATGAATTTTGTGATTGGTTGTGAAGGGAGTGTGTGTGGAGAACAAAAAAATATATCATAAAGCATCTAAGTAGATTTGATGAGAAGAAAATAATAGAAGTTTTGTCAAGGTATATTTTAAAGGATATTTATTCTCTAGAAGACAAGACTTTATTAAGTTAGAGGTTGGTACCTCTCAATACAAAAGATTGTTGTATCTTTTTAAGTTGGTGTTTAACAGTGGGGATTGGTGTCTCCAATAGGTTGGTGCCTATGAATATTTTGTAAGAATTATTTTATTTGTGGTTGGATTTGGATAGTAGATTCAAGCAATCCTTTTCTATATGGTTTTCTCTCAAAAAGGTCTTCATGCAAATCTCGTGTTTTTAATGGTTGATGTTGCGTGATTGAAAAAGTAAAATATTACCTTATACTGATTCACCCCCCTCTTATTATAAGTGCACACCATCAGATAAAAAATAAAATGTGTTGTGGAACCATTTTCATTTTATGTAACTTTTACAATGGATATATAACTATGACCCTTGTGATTTTAAATGGATTGTTATCCAACTACTTATTGTAGAACCACACCAACACTTCATAAATCATTTTTTATTGCTCCACCGATAAGGAAAAAATAAAATTATTTTTTGGAATAAGTATTTTTTCCCATCACTATGTCTTTCACTATCAATTGTTAATTTGTATTTAACTATTTTTGTACATTATAGGATTCTTGATTGGAAAGAAATATAGGATTCTTGATTGGAAAGAAATAAATGACTTATCTTAAAAAAAATTCTAGTATAATGATTATGTAATATCTAACTAGTAACTTGTGTATTTTAGATTAGTTCCAATGCCATTACTTTATATTCTTATTTATTTTCTTTCCAAATCTATTTCATACACACCATCTTTCTCTAGTTAATAATGATCATAAATGTTATTAGAGATAGTTCCAAATTTATTCCAAATAATTTGTCGAGAGTAAAATAGCCTCAACATTGGCAACTTGTGCTTTGTGGGAAATGAGTCTTGAAACCCATGTTATGTAACCATTTAACAAACTATCCTCATTGTCTTAAAATAGAATGTAAGACATAATTTTCTCTTTGGAATAGTTTTCAACATAGATGTGATCATTCTATTGAGCATAATATCATATGTGGCATAGTCTTATTTTTTTATAAAAAATTATATCATTATAAAATGGTGTGCATTCTTTGATGGTCATGGTTTCTATTTTTTTGATTGTGTTATGTATTTGTTAACTACACCTGATATTCTTAGAAATTTCAAGCTCTTTTACCAACAACTCAAATTTTTTTTTATCATAAATGTTATATTTGACAATAGAGATGTACTTTTGAATACGATTTCCCTATTAAGTCAATGATAGAATAATATGTGCATAGCTTGAAAACTTGACATCTACTAATAGCTAAGACAAGAATTACCATTTTTTTTGTATAGTTTGTATCTCTCCATCTAAATCATTTATAGACTATTCTTGAAGTTTATAAAAATATCAATATATAATCTATTTGGTCATGTAGAAGATACAATAGGTTATATGCATCAAGAAGAAATTGGGTATTGCTATTTGCATACTGTAGTTGTGATACATGTCTTACAAAAGTATATATGGAAATATCAATTATTTTCCTTTTTCAATAGAATTGTGGAGCATAGAAATATTGATCATATTATTTCAATATACTTTTCTCAATTCAATTAGAGCTTCTAAAAGAAAACTTTCAATTTTGTTTCTTCTATATTGTAAATGCATATAAAAATTATTTTCTCTCTCTTTCATTTCAATGGTCATTGTATCCAATGATTCTAGTAAAATCATTTTATTTATTAGAGGCAAAGGGAAACTAAATATATAATCTAAATCTATAATCTAAATAATGTACTCGTATATCCTAGTTGCCTAATCTATGAAAATATAATACACAATGAGATAAATGTCTTCTATAGACTTGTAAGTATATGTGTCATTTCAATATTTTATTTATGTCTTATTATTAATGTGACAACATAAAAAAAGAATACTCTACTAAAATAACTTGTTTTATATTCCTTGAAAATTGTATTTCTCGTAGCAATTTTTTTTCCATTATCATTAGAAAACACGAGAAAATGCACCTTCAAGCATGTTGTCAATTGTAAAAAATAAATAAAAAGCAAGCATACATGCTTCATTGGGTGTGTGTTTGATATGGTAACAATAACCCAATCAAAATAAGGAACCCTGTATTCTACTCTATTCATATGGTAACCCAATTCTAGCTAGTAGTAATTGTAGAACATTCCAAGTGTTATTTTCTCCTATCAAGAGGGAAAAAACACATCTAGAAATACAATTGAAATTATAAGTTATTTCCTACAAGTGCATTGGTTAAGGACTATACTATTGTGAGATAAGAGGGATTCACTGCACACGGGTCTCTTCGTTCTCAAGAGATTACCAAGGAACCAACTGCCCTTATCCACCTCAACATAAATAGATCGAAGAAATGATAAAGAGATGTGCACAATGTAATATTTCAAGGGAGACCACTTCAGATTATGAGAGAGTGAAACTTCTAGATTTTTGCCTCAGACAGAGGAGCTCTCGGCCAAAGGACAACAATTTGGATTCAAGATGCCAATGCAGCGCATTGTCATCCAAATGGCGTGCTGGCATCCTAAGCAACAAAAAACTCAGGAGCTTACATGGGAAAAAAAAGGTTTCACTTCTTTACTCAGACCTAAGGTCTACCAGACAAAATAATCAGATAGGGAACAAGAACTTTAAAGAAAGCACGAGGAGAACTTGGAGAAAACTTACCTTCAATTCGATGATTGAGTCTTCAGTCCAAGTTCTGCTTTGCAACCTACACACAAAAGAACGAGGGGAAAAAGGTTGGGGCTGTATAGGGGTCTTCCTCAATCAAACCCCCATTTTGGTGTTCCCACCTACATGGACAACCAAGTTGGAAAGGAGTGCAAACGAAAAGGACAAAGCATGTGTTTAAAGCAAAACCTGATTCAAGAGTAGAACCTACACCACTATGTAGTAAATAAACAAGGAGAAAAGAGTGAGAGAGAGCATTACCCACGGGCCTAGACCCTCTCTGGAGCATACAGGCGCACCGTTGACCGCTTGCTTGAGAGTTGTGGCTATTGGAAGGACCTTAGTTTGGCATGGCTTCACTTGTGAGAGTGCTACTATCAATAATGAAGAGAACTCAAGGATGGAGAAATGTTGAGAGAGCTTGATTGAATGGCTTGAACCCCCAAATGAGAGTAAAAGAGGGATTTTTGTTGCATGCAAGGGTGACAAAGAGTCATTTCATCCGAAGTATGACTGCTAGGACACGTGTTGAGAGAGTCAAGATTTGAGATTCCCCATTTCAAACTCGGAAAGCCACTAGGACGCTAGCATGCCACACAAATGTCTACATGCTGCACAAGCGTCCAAGGCCTAGATTTTCGAGAAACATGTCGTTAGGCTTCTGTTGCTCCGACATTGGTCCACATGGGGTTAGAATCACAAAATTTTGACTCATGAGATTTTTTCCATTAATGCTCTAAGGTGTCATAAATGCTAGGCAAAAGTGCAAAACTGTGGAATTGCCCCTAAGTGCAATTCTGCAACATTACAACTATAAATAAGTGTAAGAAAATTAAATCAAACTCCAATATAAGAACCAATCAAAGATTATAGCATTAAACATGTTTTCACCAATAGTAGTTGTGAATGCAACTATTCTATCAAGCTCATTTTTCAATTGCAAGACAAAAATTGTTAAGATCCAAACATTTACGAAACAATATTGCTAGCACTCATGAAGCATTTGAGCCTAACATCTTTGTTGAAAATATCAAATTATAGTGCTCATAAGTCAAGTTTACATAATGAAAAATAATTAAAATGATTAGATTAGTTGAGTCTTGTTGAATTGTAAATACCTTTTCATGTGTCAAATACCAAATAAATATCAATATGTCCAATGATCTTGGCAAATATTGAATACAGAATGTATCATCCCAAAGTACAACCTCATCTTTATAATTTATATTTTTCTATAGAAATTATTAATCTTCAAAGGTATGTGTTTTGATCAATTGTTTAGTATAGATATTAAATAACTATTGTATGTAATTTTATGTCCATGAGTGTGAATATGCACCATATCCATTATCAAAATAAATATAAAATTCTCTATTAAACTAGCAAAGTGTTCCTGAGATGAAAATTGATAATGTAATAGGACATGAACTATGTCAAAAGGGTAGTCCCTCACTTTATAATAGAATGGTTAAATTTGAAAGCAATTGTCATATGAAAGAGCCCCATTTATTGTAAGGAAATGTGTTTTGTTGTATGGTCTATAATGTTCTACCAAAATGGGAGCTTGCAAAGTTTTTTTTTTGGTGATTGTTTTTTCTATTGTGCATAGATATCTATTACATAAAAATACACCTATAGCTATAGGAGATGGAGGATGTATTCAAATTTGATACACAAGTATTCATAGATGCATTTTGACATCAATTACAACATCTATAGAGAATATTGGTATTAAATAGGTGCAACATAGAAGTCAAGAAAGAAAAATGTAAAGCATAGCATGGTTGATAGGTAAAACAATAAATAGCCCAAATATTAAGTCACAATAACTACATGAACATGTTTTAGATACAAATAATCAATACATTTAAATCTAAGAAGGGAATCTATCAAATCCACACAAGCATTTGATCTATTAGCAACAATACAATTTTATAAAACACTACAAGAATTTTAATATTTTATAAAGTGCATTACTCATGGAAAGCAATTGAATCTTTTACATATTTTTACATATATTTCCACACTTTGTGTGAATGATCTATTGAATTGTATAAAGAAAAAAGTGTATTAATTTTAATCAATGTCCTTAATCTTACTCCATGATCTTGTTGGTGTTCTTTTTTGCACTAACCCTTAACCCTAAGGTTCTTGTCGAGATCAAGGTGACCAAACTTTATAAAATAAGGAAGACACTTATCCTCAAACCAAGGGTTGAAAAAGGCCAATGAACAAGAGGAATATAGACCTATTTTGCACTTTGAGCCCTACTAAGCTTGAGAGGGTGTTTCTAGATATCCTTTTAAGATAAAATGGGTAAAAAAAATCCACACAAAAAGAAGAATTTGTAATCAACATAGTCATCTATGATAACATTTCTTTGTGGAGGATTAATACACATAAATCACAGATCTCTTCTTTTAGGGAACTAAGTTAAATGATGCAACATAAGATGAAACTGGTCATTAATTTGTATAGATGTATTTATTGATATTTTCTTACAACATCATTAACCTAGTAACATATATTATACATCAATCCTCTAGTGATTTTATCAGTCTTAAGCTCACAACAATTTTAACAAAGATTCATAATATTGAATTGTGCATAATGGTTGAACATTAACTACAACAATTTATTTAAAGTGCTACATGCCATTTGATTGGTTATGCCTTGTTTCTCTTATTTTTATTAATAAAAAATAAAAATATACTAGCAAAATTAGCATAGAACAATCAATATGTCACAAGCCAACTATTTTTAAAAAATAAAAAAACTTAAGATCAACTTTACAAAATCTAATTATTTTTTACATTTAAACAAATTCCTAGACATATTTACATTAAAGGTGAATCCAATAGTATCTATACAATAGGCAAGGATTAATAAACTTAGCAAGTGGAAATTTTAAGAGTATCTTAGTTGAAAACTACT